>OOFC01048419.1:0-18133 GCA_900323345.1 Pseudochromis fuscus
GAATCAGGGAAAAGTTCCCTCCACGTTTGTGATGCACTAACTAGGTGATAAAAAGTTGCACTACCTGTTGTACCTTGCTGTTGGTAAAAGATAATACTACGTCACTGACGTTATCTCGGAGAAAAAAATAAAACAGCTGTTCATGTAGCTTTGAACTGTGACAAATGGAGTTGGAAATACATTGTTTTCAATGAAGGCGGCGCAAATACCGGTAAGAGCTACTGGTACGTACGGTGCCGTATTGTGAATGTACTAGCTTGTTTTGGGAGTGAACGGAGTTGTCAGAACGTTGGTTTGTTTTCTATTAATAAAGTTTGACTGACTGACTTATCTGACTGTTTTGTTGACATTCCCTTTAGCGCAGCTTCATCTAGATGGATGATAACACAACCCCAGACACTACAGTAGTTTCTATTCTATGCACCTTATAATGTGGTGCACCTTATATATGAAAACAGTTTTAAAATAGGACATTCATTGAAGGTGCACCTTATTATCCGATGCGCCTTATAGTGCAGAAAATACAGTATCTACTGCTTCTTTCTCATTCTTCCTGTCTGGCTCATAAGCACATCAGTGGTGTTTTGCTGCCCCCTGCTGGATACATTTTGCCATTCTCTTTGTTAAAACACTTGTCCAGGGATTTTTTTGGGCTCTCTGGATTTTTTTCTGACAGATTACTCTGATCTTATCTAAAATTTAATTTGTGTAATGTTGCAGTAAAAAAAGGCACCACTTTCAATGCTGTAGACTAAATGTTAGGACACCCAAGAGTACACTCATAGTACAGAATAATACTTTGAAACATCAATGTGTCAAAAAGACCAGCTCGTCTTCAGCCTCACTCCCCTCTCTAAACATTCAAGCTGAAGTAATGAAAAAATATGAAGGTGTTTTAGCTATAAAGGCCCTGATTGAGAATTGATAAAAGGGCTTATCAATAAAATGGATTAATTATAATTGTTATTATAAATCGAACTCAGCAATGATACGACTGTGTCTTCATCAGAAAGTATCTGATCACCTCTGAACTGCTCTGCAACTGCCAACGTCACGAAACAGGTCCTTCAACAAGTCAGAAAAGATAAGCAAGATATGTGCATTTGCATCAGCTCGCATGCATTTAAGGAAATGATCACGAGAGCCTTGCTTGTCTGATCTTTCATGCTGATAATTTTTCAGCAGCACAACAGCGAGGAGAGCAACACCTTAAGCAAGACACTTTGGTGAATCTTGTGCTCAAAAAGCAAATATATTTTTACAACCTAAATCAGGCATTTAGGCAACAAAGAATGATGATGTCCTGCTGAAGGCGCAAAACTTTACAGATGACACAACTATGAAAAATGTCCTGCACAGTGTTCTTTAATGTGTATTGTAAAAGAAGAATATTATGTTTCCAATGAAACCAGACCTGGACTCCAGTCTCATACACATAGGACAGTGTCCTCAGCTTCAAAAGTTAGACCCGCCTCCTCACTCCTCCCATCATATCCAAATATGGTCACTTCTGGCTCCAAAAAAACCAACATGGCAACAATCAAATCCCAAAGCACAAACCAACGGGTGATGTCACGCCAGGTTCTTCTGTTCTATATACAGCCAATGGTTGACTTACAAGACCACAACATGTAGGAGTGATCGAGGTCAGTTACTGAAGGTTTCTCAGCTGTTTAGGAAGAAGATCTATTTCTTTGACTTATTCTTTTTTGAGAAAATGTGTGAACCTAAAATGAAAGTCTTTTGATCAAAATGCATTGATAACACGAACAACCTGGTGCCACTGGTGAATCTACACTGTTTAAATGAGAGAAAATAATAAATAAAGTATCAAAGGATTCAGTGTATCTGGCAACACATGTATCAGTGACTCACAAGCCTCTGGAGATGCAGCTGGTGAGAGTCCCCAGGCTCCTGGAGGGTTTGATGCTGGGGGCTGTAAGGCCAGATGCGGGGTCTGATGTGGGGCCATCCTCTGGTCTGGCCTGTGTGGAGGATCTGCAGGAAAGCCTGGGCAGCTGCAGGGGGCCGGAGAAGAGCCTCTTCACAGCACATCGGACACTGGGGGCCTGGAGAGCCTCGATGCAGCAGGCCCGCTCCGAAGAGTCCCACTGTCTCTGGATGGTAGAAGAAACAAAGGTGGTAATGTGATAAAAAGTAACACAAGCAGACGACAGGATGGAGACATGAAGAGGAAAGAATTACACAATTGGTTTTAGCAAAGTTTTTCTCTTATTTAGCTTTTCATGTGAAAAATGGCTTGGTGGTCGGCAACAAAAGATTTTATAGGGCCTGGAAACTGTACGTGTCACTGTAACAGTGTTTATTCTGAGATGTCATCCAACTCTGTCCTATTATTCTCTGTATTGAATATATCAAGTGTCAGTTCATCTTTCCCACAGAAATGAAGACAATACACAGATACTGTTGAACCAGTCACTCCAGCGGTGGTGACGACATTTGCTGCCATGCGTCACTACATGTTGCGGAGAAAAAATGAAACACCAGTGTGTTGCCAGACATTTGGGTGTAACTTTATACTTTAACTAATGGCGCATTTACACCGGTACCTACTCGCTTCGCTTTGGTTTTGGCGCATTTACCCTGGCAAAAAAGTACCTGGAACTTGGTACCTGGTACAACTTTTCATACCTCCTCTCCTGCGGTTCCAAAAAAAGTACCCGGTCAGGTCCGAGCAGGTACTAAAATCTTATTGGACAGAATCGTCACTGTGTCGTTGCGTCATCATTACGCAGCACGTAATCTGTCGCCATTTTTAAATCTTCGGCAAACCGTGTTTGAAATAACAAGAAGAGAAATGGACTCAGGACGAGGTGCAAACCTTTCTGTCATTAGTCGCCGATGAGAAAATTCAGCGAGGAGCTGGACGGCGCGGTCAGAAACGAAAGAGTCACATAAAAGATGACGTCAGGAATGACGGCCAGCTACAAGGAGGAGGGACTATCCTCAGCAATGTAAATACAACCGAGGGGGGCCGATCCCGAGCGAGTAGGTACCAGTGTAAATGCACCAATAATTAACCTTGTTGGACCCATTATGCTAATTTCCAGCTTTATATTTATAAGCTTGGCCTCCTCTAGAGTAGTTTTGCATACATTGAAGTATTATTCAGTCCCTCAACATTGCTTTACATCATGATTTGAAACTTTAGTCACGTGTAGTATCAACACTCAACACTGTAAAACTGTATTTAGGACAGAAAATGAAATGATAAGCAGAAATTATAAGTTTGTTGATGGGAAATAATGTGAACATTTCACATTTTAGGAACTTAAAAACAAATGCCACTGGTGGATATACTTGACTAGAATTATGTTTTTACCTAAAATGATTCAGAAAAGCCTTTGCTGAACTCTTTGAGGAGACTGTGTATAAAAAAACATTTGCATGATCTGAAGGTATGCTGCAGACAGGGCTGTTTTTGTGATGTTGCAGAAAATGTGACGAACCTCGTAAAAGCCGCTCGGGCATTATTTTTGGAAGATTTATCTGATTTCAGGTCCTGAGACCCACACACTATCACCTTGGAGACAATAGACAGTTGTCAGAGGGAGACGGTGCTCGGGATTTAGCTCTCCGGGCATCTCTCTTTTAGCGTCAGTGTTGATGGGAAACAGATAAGAGTCCTTGTTTTCCGCCGCATCCCGTGACCCTATCTCCCCATCTGCTTGGGAGTTTCACCTTTCCATAAACAACTGTCAACACACTCCAGAGTGTTATTGTTGACCATTCCTGACCAAGGCGGAGAAGGCTGTGTTAGTTCTCTGTCTCATGAATCTGATTCATCCAAGGACGTGATAATGAGGACAATCATTAAACACATGGACTTTTGTCTAATTTCTCCTTCTCTGCGACACAGTTGGATTCTCTACTACCACTGTTGCTTACTTTACACACAAGACTCCATTAATGTTCTCCCCAACTGCTGAGCAATGCCAAAATTAAAGACATGAGTACAATTATATGATTCAAATCAATCACACAAGTAACTTAGCATTTTGCTTTTTGTTTGACAGTCAGTATGAAACCATTTCTACTAGTTCTTAGAGTTGAATTAATCGCCCTTACCTCTGTGATGCTGAAAAACTTTGATGAGTTATTTCCCTTCATACTGTCAACTACTGTATCATGGGAACAAGACAACAACGAAGGAAATGCCAAAGAGGAGGATACAGGAACCACATTTAAGATCAGATATGAAGTAGCCTGTGGTACCAATACTTGCTTGGGTTGTCACTCAGTGAAAAACAACTATTTCCCCGCCTCTTCAAAACTGCCGGCTGTCAGTAGTTCAAAAGGTAAAACATCAAACGTTTGTTGCCATCATGATTTTTTTGTGTCATATTTTAACTTTCTATGGGTATTTTTCAAAGTGTAACTGGAGAAGATCTAAAAGCAATGAATGATTTTGGAAAATGGTGAGAATTAGTCCACAAAGCAGAGACCAGGAAGTACAGAGAGCCTCAAGATATTAACTAGTAGTGAGGTTGAGGTGGTGTAGCCACCTGCAGGACAGGACATTACCCATGTGTTTATCTGATTGAAGAATTTCTGAACCTCGTACATCCAGACCTTCTGGTTAGTCCAGCAAGACTTTGGTTTTATTCAAGTTCCTGCCTACAATCTCTCCATGTTACTTTTTCACTTCAAACAAACCACAGTTTTGGATTTAGAAAAGTATTTGAGTCCATGAAAATAATCCACAGATGTGCATTCACATCAACCAATTAGAAAACATAAAGAATGATGTCATTTATAGCTCATGATGAGTCACCTATTTGCTTACAAGTCCATATTTGTGATCTTTAGTTTACTTAGTAACATATAGTTTGTGTGTAGTGTAATATTTTGAATACTTTGCCACACTATTTTTGGAAAAATATATTGAATGTTAAAAGAATACTGCCAGGCTATTTAGTTTCATATGAAAATAAACCCGAGGAATGAAGACAAAATAACCAGTTTAAGACAGAAGTCTGACAGATTAACAATTCTTTCTCCAGCCCCCATGTAAAGCTTAGTCTCTCTTTTGTTCCCACTGATAGCAGAGAGCCGAAGATGTTGTATGAGATATGGCGCCACCTAAAGGACAGTGAGGACATGTGTCTTCAAATTGTGTAAAATAGTAAAAGTAAAATTAGTTCAAATGCTAAAAACAAAACAAAACAAAAACACCTTCAAGTTTTTATGGCTTCAGTAGAAAACACTTCAATGATGACACATTTTTTTAGAAAGTAAATTGTATTTGAGGAAAAATAAAGGTGCATTTTTTAGAAACAGACTGTAAAATCTCAGATTTAAAAAAAAAAATATGATGATGATATTCCTCAGTGTTCCTTGTTTAGTGGTCACACCTGGAACAGAGCAGAGCATACAGGCATGTGCAGTGTGGCCCTTCACTCTGTGTCACAGTAACTCTTGTAGTGTCTTGGATCCCCTCCACAGGCTGGAAGTTTGTCACCCTGGAAAATTTAAAAAAAAGAAATAAAGGGAGAGTTTGTTAGACCACAGAAGTTTAGGACACAGAGTGAATTAAATGCAATTTGAATGACATGAACTGTACCTTGTACATGCTGCAGACCAGAAGAAAGAGAGAATTCATGGCTTTATCCTGCAGTTCATCTGTGTGCACCTGGAATTTAATAAAACTTAGTATTCCAGAGGTTGACATTAAAAAAGGTCGTCTCTGAAATACTTAAGTCATCAAGCTGGTATGTCACCTATAAAGCTAGGAGGAGATTGTTGTTAAATGAATTGCAGGTTTCGCTGGTCAAGTGCATACAAAAGGTGTAAGACAGACTTATATACAGTGGAAAACAGAAATTGGTAATAGAAATTGTAAGAGAGCATCAGTGGTGTGATGATTCCTCAAACATCATACAACTAAGCCTAAAGCTGCTGAATGACTGTCAAATTTCTTCCGTGGCACAATTACATAATAAAGGAATGGAAAGATGAAACTGAATGCAAATTTGTGCCAGGCAACACAAACAGACGTGAATCCGTGTCTGAGCGAGCTGAAAAATGTTTAACTTGAGCAAAAATTGATGTCAAAATTTGTGGTATCCTGAAAACCAAGAAGTGTTGAGATTCCGACGCCATTGATGAGCAGAAATGGAGAACAATCTTATTGTCGCAGTCTTTGACCGTCCAGAGGTTTATGACACGAGTCTGACTGTATACCTAGATAAAACCAAGAAGGAGAGGGCCTGGAGAGAGCGCAACCAAACTGTGGGACTACTGAGTTCTGAAAAAACAAAACAAAAGCAGTTTGCTATAACACTTATAGCAATACATCTGGTTTTGTCCAATGTTATTGTTATGTCCATATCAAATAAATAAATAAATAAAAACAAAAAAAGGCAGCAATCTTTGTGATGTTGTTTTCTGCTGATGGCGGAGGTGGTGATTGAGCGTTAAGCTTTGGAGTTGGCTCCCTTTCATTTACAGGCTGGGGCAGATAAAACAATGATAAACTCATGTGACTGTAACTGTGAAATCAGGTTGATTATAGTCTCTATCAAACCTGATGTTTCATGGTCTCCTCTTTATGTTTTTCCCATAGAATTGAAAAGGGTGCCAACGATGTAGCACTAACTACATTGAAATCTTACCCCATTGATGGTCACCCAGGGCACGTAATTGTGTGGAGGGTTCAGGGCGTTGGTCTTCAATGCATTCTCATGCATCAGCTGTTTTCCCAGCTCCCCGTGCGCACAATTCATGATGGCGTCATACGTCTCATTTTGGGTGAAGACTTCCAAGCACTACAAGTAATAGTAGTCAGAAATAAACAAAACAAAACAAAACAAACAAAAAAAACAACTTTAGAAGTGAAATGATGTAGCATGCACGGGGCAAAATGCAACTGCACACATGCAAACAAACACACTCAGACTTGCTTACAGGCTTGACACTCCTGGTGACATCAGGGGAGGATTCCATACATAAGATCAGTGAGAAGGCAGTGTCGATGTTTGTCATGTTCAACATACAAGCCTGAGAAAAACAGGGAAATGAAATGAGTGTTAACATTGTTAAGCTAATAAAAAATAATATGTCTGCCTCACAAGCACACACTGTATATAGAAGTGGAGGAAGTAAGTGTGAAATCACTCATTGGTTTATAGACTTCTGAAGCCAAGAGATCTGCATTTGAACGTCAGCAAGTTGGTTGTTTAGAGCCAGAAGTGACTATAATTGGACACGATGGATGAGTGAGGAGGCGGGTTTGACCCTTGAACTCATGGACACTGTCCAATGTGTACAAGACTTGACTTCAGCGCTGACCTCATTGAAGACCAGAACTGTCAATCAATCTAACCACATCCCTATAGCTTCCTTTCTGAAGACCAACATCTACTTAAAGGTGAGATCATCACTCATAAGAAGAATGGGCCTTGGTTAATGACATCAGAATGACTTGTGGAAAAAATGTACTGACAGTATTTCATAATGGAAAATTATGATTTTTTTTTAATTGAAAAAGCCTCTACTGGTCATCAGGAGTATTGCACTTTTCTGCACTTGTGTATTGGCCTTATTTCTGAGCCCCACAACTTAGTCCTTGTCAGAGTCACTGAGATCCTGACCCTTGCCCATTTTTGCTGCTTCCAAAACATTGACTTTAAAAATGGACTCTTCACTTTCTTCACTACCCCTCCCCTCGTACCCACCCCTAGTACAATTGTAAGAACATAATTTCCTGTTATTTCTTCACCTCACAATGGTTTTAATGTTGACTGGTCAGGGTTTATTTTTTAAGGCATTCTGAAGCCTGAGCATGTCTGAGTCAGCATAGTGCTTTGAGAACACTTGCATTTTCCACTTTGTTTTTTTTTAACAAAGTACAACAGGTCACACACCTTAAATTTATAATGACAGTATTATTCAGCAATCTCTGTGCATTTGGGATGTAATGTCACCTCAATCATATTGTCCTCACATTCCTCTGGTCCGTGCTGGCATTCAAATCCAGCAGCTGTTTCCTGGGACAGGGTAAATACAACATATTAAAAACAACAAGAAAATAAAAATGCAATTAAACAATCAATGTATGTGATTCAGTGCTTACCTGTGCATTGCCAAAAGGGACCAGAGTAACAGTCATAATCTCATTCAGCATCATGAAGGTGGGAATGAGGCTACTGACAAGAAAGTCTCTGCAGCCAGGACACAGACTCTCATAGTAAAGAGCCACTTGGACAGGATCAGCTGTCTGACGGGACCTGATGAAGTTGGACTCAAGGCACTGCTTCAAAACCTACAGGAAGGAGCACAGCAGTGACGTCAACATGTGTGGTAACACTCTCTGTTTGTGATGAAATGTGTGTGTCTGCAAGTTCAGCCTCTGCCACCCTGAACCGCTGCCTGAAGAGCAGCTACAAGGTGGAGGAGAAAGAGTCGATTTTTTTGCCCAACATTCGGAGAGCTCAGGGTTAGGAGCAACATTTTCAATACTTTATATATTTGAGAGTTATATAGTATAACAGCTCACCAGTAGTCAGTGCCCTTGTTAACAGTGATGAAAGTGAAAATACTGCTTAAAAAGCTCTTCAGGAAAGTTTTGAACAACCGTGCATTGCATTGTTTTTAGTCTCCAGAACAGCAAAGAAGTGAACTGACTCTGCCCTACCAGTTATTAAATGCCTGTATTTAAATATTTTTAGCAGGTTACTCTGGGTTAATAAGACTAACTAAACTAGCAACATGGGGAGGTTTTTTATTTCCTCGTTCCTTTGCTGAGATGTTTCAAGGTGCGCCAGGTAGTTTCCCTCCGGTTAAAATTTCCTTAATGACACAAACAACCGGTAGTTTGAGTCCAGATGCGCAAAAAGCCCCTACATTTGACAGATGTGCACCCACAAGCTTTGTGGATAACTGTTGGCTGTAACTACTTAATAAGCAACAATATATTTACCGCAATTGATTATTGAGTTTGTACTAAGTTTACTCTGCAGTCAGAAAGTTTAGCTAGCTGTCAGCCGGGTGGTTTGTTACCATGGTTTCCAGTAGTTACTTTTGTTCAGTTATCGCGAGACTGTTTTTAAGGCACATCGGCCCCACTCAAAAAGATCATTTCCCTACGGTCACGATAAAAGATATTAACTAGAAACCTCTGTTAATAATCTTACCCCGCACTGAAGAGCTGTGCCCGGAGACGAACACCACTGAGACGGAGGATAGGGACATGGAGAGGAGAGGGAGCAGTCTCCGGACTGAGAGCTCAACCAAACAGTCACAACAAGCAGCAGAGCAACTTTCATCTTCAGGCTTTGGTTTGACACGTGAAAGACAAACAGCAAAGCTCCAAAACAACGACTACACTGACCTACAAACTACTGCACAGTACGACTTTAAATACAGCCCCGGTGCATCCGCGTGGAGGCTATACCAATTATTTGATTGGCTCTCGAGCAAATAATCATGGTGACGTCACTTGTTGCCAGCAGGGGTCCATGCAAAGAGAGAGCTGCTGTGTCTGTACTGTTCTGTGAAGTACTGTTTCCACAGAAATGAGTGGGAATGTCATGAGGTCAGTCTTATTTTACATCCCGAGTTTGATTTAGTTTTCTTTTTTCTGTTTTTTTTTTTTCCATTTTAATGATTTTTGAATTTTTAACTATTTTTAACAAGAAAGATAAGATAGAAGATAGAACTTTATTAATCCCAAAAGAAATTCTTGTGCCAAACTGCTCCAGCTTACATTACAAACATGTACTCCGAGCATGCAAAATCTTCAAAGTTAAAAAACAATATAAATATACAAATCAATTGGGGTCCAGAAATGAGGCTTAAGCAGAAGTGCAGAAAAAAGCAATACCTCTGATGGCCACTGGAGGGTGGCTCTAAAAACCTATTCCTCCAATTGACTTCAATTAAAAAAATTGTTATTTTTAATCATGAAATACTCATTCAATAATTTTCATAAGTCATTCTGATGTTATTGGCTAAAGAAAAATCTTGTTATTGGTGATCTGGAAAGTTAAGTAGATATTAGCGTTCAAAACCAGCAATATTTTGAAGCGTGGTTAGCTTGATCAACAAGCTGGGTCTCTCATGTAACCAATACTAAAATTGAACCTCATACACATTGGGCAGTGATCTCAGGTTCAAGGGATGGACCCGCCTCCTCACGTCTTCTGTCATATCCAAATATGATCAACTTCTGGCTCCAAACAACCAACACTGCGACATTCAAATCCTCAACTCTTGGCTTCAAAAGGGGAGTCCACAAACCAATGGGTGACATTTATGGTGCTTTGTCCTATGGGACCAACACACAGAGACAACCATCTCCACTCACTCCTACAGTCAACTTTACTATTATCAGTTCACCTAACAAGCAGGTCTTTGGACTGTGGGAGGAAACTGGATCACCTGGAGAAAACCCATGCATGCACATGGAGAACATGCAAACTCCACATAGAAAGGACTAAGATTCGATCCCAGAACCTTCTTGCTGTGAGGCGACAGTGCTGATCATAGCCCCTTCTGGTACATGGCATTCACAAACCACTTGGTCCACAACTCTTGGCACATGAGATTGGAGGACAATACAACCAAATAGGAATAAAACGTGAAATCAGTACAGACAGACTGTCAGTGAGTGAGTCCATATTTGGCTTACAATGCATGGAGGAGAAGAGTACTTCCAGCCATGAGGGTTTGCAGTTAATCCTGAACTCTTACCAGGGTCTCTCTCCGTCTTCACATAAGTCCAAAAGCTGTCCCAATGAGTTGTCCCATCCTACAATCTGTTGAGCAAGGATTCGTAGGATATTTTCAAATTTCTCAAAATAACTCTTGATGCACTGGTCAGTCCAACCATATTAATAGAAAAAGCATCTTTCGAAATGTTGAGACTTTTCCCCTAATAAACACAAATTAGGAGTCAGAGGGGTCGCAGAGCTGAGTCAGCTTCTCAGGACCCCTACAAATGTTCCCACCTCTGTTTTACATTTAAACTCAAAGTTAATTTAGTTTTTCAGTTTTTCACATATAGTTTAAGTTTCTCAGAGGAAAATGATGTGCTATATAGATAAAAGATACAATCATAAAATCTTGGGATGCAACTGGCAAATAACTACAGACACAAGTTACTTATTTTTCCATAAACGATGAAAACCAAACAATTTCACAACATCCTGTGGGTCATGCATTTTATTGCTGAGTGTGCTACTTGAAGAGTCACCAAACTCTTCAAACTGTTACAGTTTTGACCTGGCAGATCCTGCATGTAGGCATAAAAAACAACACCCAAACTAACAACTGTTAGACTGCCACAGATTTTTATTTATTTTAATTTATTTTAAAGGACAGCATGTAGTCCTATATAGGAGCAAAACCAATGAATCATCTCTCCATGTAGGTCTTGCCCAACAAGAGTCATAAAAAACACATGCAAAACAACATCACAAGCCCATGAACATCATGGAAGGTTTTACCTGGTGACTCTCACATGATCTCTTCCAGATTTCCTGTTAAAAAAAAAATAAAATAAAAATAGGCCAGGGACAATACAAAGGGCAACGCAAAACATGAGTCAGTGTGTGTGTGTGTGTGTGTGTGTGTGTTTACTTAGAACTACTTTCTACAAAGGTTCCCAATAAAAGTGTCTAGTGTCATGAGGAAGTTGTTCATAAACAGAAGTTGTGTGTTCATTTAGTGTTTACAAAAGTATGTATTCTATTGTGATTGCAAACTTGCAAACTCCCCAATTTCCCTGAGGGATCTCCCAAGGGATTAATAAAATATCCATCCATATATCCATCCATCTTGTAGAATGCACCTTCTTCCTCATCTGCAAAGATGATTTTTTTAAAATAAACATTTTAAAAAGTCTTAAATCCCGAACTGTGTTATACAAACGTCTGCTGCCCCGACATCTTACTCACAGCCTTTGTTCCAACCATCAGTGTGAGCATGTATGAAATGTGTAAGCAAGCTAAATGGGACGTTGCTCCTAAGGAATCAGAACTTTTAATTTAATTAGGATGAACCTCTCCCTAAAACATTTTGAGAAGCATATTCAAAACAATTGACTTCTGATTATAGATTGTATATAAAAATAGATGACAAAACCAGGTCTTAAAAATGAGGCCAATGCAGAAGTGCAATACTCCTGATGGCCACTAGATGCTGGCTCCAATTGACTTCAGTCAGTCAGTCATCTTCTATACCTGCTTTCTCCACACTTGGGTCACAGGGGTCTGCTGGAGCCTATCCCAGCTGTCAATGGGCAAGAGGCGGGTACACCTGGACAGGTGAATTGACTTCAATTAAATTAAAAATAATAATCCTAAATTAATTTTCAATCATGAAATACTCAGTCAATACATTTTTCCCACAAGTCATTCTGATGTCATTAGCTAAAGCTGGTGATTATTTCAGCATTAAGTACATATTAGGCTTCAAAAAGAGGGATAATTTAGGGTGTGGCCAATTTGACTGACAGGTCTGTTCTCCAATGAGACCAGACCTGAAGTCAAGTCTCATACACATTGGACAGTGTCCTCGGGTTCAAGGCTCAGACCTACCTCCTCACTCCTATATGGTCAACAAACCAATGGGTGACGTCACATTAGCTTCGTCCAGTCTATACACAGTTGATGCTTTTGACACATAAACTTTACTTACTTACATTAATATATAGATCACATTTATGACACAAGTATACAAGAATGTGAAAGTGTGAGAAGGTAATGGTCAGCTCTTCCTTTGTAAAAGACCAACACACACACAAATCCAATGCAACACACTTCATTTTATATATCTTTTATTGTCTTTTAAAATCATTGCATCAGCCTAAAGAAAGAACCGTACAGATCAAAGAGTACCTGTCTGAGGACAAACACAACTCTGAAGCAAGCTGTACATGAGAGAGAAAGAAAGAAATGTCGAATCTGGGTTGAGACCGACCAACGGAGGGAGGATAACACAAGAAAAGAGAACGAGAATAACCATCTTTCCGTGCATCGGGGTTGGGTACACCACAACCAGCAGGCCTCTACTGGCTGAAACAACAGTGCTCCCTCTGCTTTCAATTGCACTTTGGTGTAGAGTAGCTTTATCTGACTGCCCCATTCATTTTCACTCATATTTTGGACAGAAAGAGAAGACCACATTATTATTAACTGTAATTATTAGCCTTTTATCTGTTGCTGTAGCTGGTGATACATGAGGCAACTTGTTGGGCAACATTTTAGAGCAATGGGTGTCATTGTGATCAGCGTAAAAAATAAAATGTGGAGATGTGTTTTAAATTATTGCTGCTCTGTAACGTTGCTGAGCTCGTTGCAAAATGCACCGCCAGATGTTGAACTACTGTACACCAGTGAGAAAATCCTACAACATCCACATGAGATTATTCAAACAAATGGCAACTTTCCAGATTACAAGACCGAAGAGAAGCGAAGACGTGACCGGGCTGGGTACAGACAGGAAAAAAAAAAAAAAGAGAAATGAAAGTGCAGTTGTTGACGTAGTCTTATTTCTACATGGAAGTTTCTCACACACACACAAGCTGACACTATATTGGCTAAAGTTTTGGTCTTAAAAATGAGTTAACCAACCAGAAGAGCAACTGATTCAGCTTGAATATCATTTGCTGTATAGTGCAAAATTAAGAATAAGATGCCTCTTGATAGTTATTCCTGAACTTTCATGTTTGTTTATATAATAAAATCTGTACTCAAGTATGTTCACCGAGTGGAGTGTTTTTACCATTTCTCACAATGTGTGGGTATCACCCCCCCCCACCACCACTGTAATCTGCCACATTGTGAATATCAGAAACAGCAAAAGATGCAACACGCTCTCAAGTTAGGATTCAGCACATACAAGGCTCAGTGTAAGGTGAAGTAGTCAGCAGGTAAAGAATGACAAAGACCGATGAGGAGTACCTGTATCTTACTGATAAATATATCTTGTCGAACTATACTGTTGAGTTATTATTTTGAAATTGAGGGAGCACTGTTCTCACAAGTAAAAAAAAAAAAAAGAGGAACAGGAAATAAAAACAGAACAAGCAGTCATAACATTTTCAAGTTTAAAATGACAGAGGAAATAAAGAAATATAAATCAATCTATCACAGCCACTTTGAGGGACAGACAGACTGATTCTCAAACGCATATTTACTATTTGGTTAATTACATATTGTAAACATTTGTATTTGTTTTTTCTGTATGGAGGAAAAAAAAAATTCAAGCTAGCTTATTTTTTCTTTATAGGCTCTGTAAGGTTAACAGATATAAACAAACAAACAAACAAAAAAATAACCAACACTTGGACAAACAAATCTATCAGCTTTTTTAAAAAGCCAAATAACAATAATAATAATAAAAAAAAAAAACTCAGGCACCATAAAAGATCACTTTCTAATGCCATCATTGTTCCATGCACAAAGATCTGCGTAAAGGAGTGAACCGCTGAATCGTGTACCTTTTACTCTGTTAGTTAGTTAACAGGGTTTACGCTCACTTGATCTGTTTTTTTAATTATTGTCAAAACCATAGACTGTATATTATGGATGAAGCTAACATGACGGCACCCGCAGGATTGTGGACTCGCATTGTGAAGCCATCAGTTTGTCATTTGAACGTCACCATGCTGGTTGTTTGAAGTGACCATATTTGGATATGAAGGGAGGAGTGAGGGGGCGGGTTTGACCCTTGAACCCAAGGACACTGTCCAATGTTCGAGACTCAAGTTCAGGTCTGATCTCATTGGCAAATTAAATAACCACACCTCTAAATCTAGTATTTCATGATTGAAAATAATGACTTTTGAATTGAAGTCAATTGGGGCCAGTGTGTTTTGAAGCCAGCATCTAGTGGCCATCAGGAGTATTGCACTTTTTTGCACCCCCATCCGGTTGCTTCATCCATTTGTAGATACAGTCTAAGGTCTAGACAAATAAAAATAAAAAAACCCTCACCCCTTCAGTGTCCACAGAGATCCACCAGAGGAAGACACACACATACAGTGGTAAGATGGTTTACTTTGATACAGCATCAGGGTCCCACCTGTGGAGGATCTCTATGGCAGCATCAAGTGTCTCTTTTGTGGTGCAACTTTAACACTGCCTCTACTCACAAAAAAAAAACAATCTTCCAAATGACAAAAGAGATCCTCATGTTCAAGAAAAAAAAGAAACTCTTTTCTAATATTTAATAAATGCAAAGCAGCCAAGACTGCATTTAACATATAGACTCAGCTCTGTAAATATTAACACATGTACACGAGCTTGCTTCATCCTCTGAGTGCACCTGATAATCATGCTCTATAAATGACATGTGCGTCAATCAAACTGTAACCACAAAAGTTTGTCGGTGATCACGATGAAGCTCGCTGCAGCGGATTAGTAAAAATGCTTGCGTTTCAATAACCGCTCGAATACAAAGCAGCCGTGGAGCAAGTCTAAAAGATCATGTTCACATCAAAAGCCTCGTTCTGATTTGTTTCAAGCACAATCCAAACCAGAATGAAATCATCCAAAAATATAGATATCTATAGTATATATTTGAAAATATTTATTCTCTAGTATGTCTCTCATTCGTCAAACCTTAATAGACACCAAATATATGCGTTCTCTTTGTAGTCAGTGAAAGATGTGCTTTGTGTATGAGGCCATTTCAAGAAATATCATTTACAGTGTACCAAAGAATGATGAAAAAATATTTAATTCCTTGAATGATCATTTGTCATATAGAAAAATGTTTTTCAAAAAGCTCCAAGATGCATATCTACGAGACGAGCAGGATGAAAAGTCTTCATCTTCTGCCCCTTTTTTTCATGCCTGTCCCACCGTGCAACCAGGTTTCATTGCTACCAGCATTGCTTCTTCTAGCTATTAAACATCTGTGAATAACATGGCATGTATGGCAGATGGAGGTGTTTCAGCACACTGCAAAAATGTTCATCTTAACAAGAGATGCAGGAAGCTAATCAGTTCTATGTTTCTATTTCCTCTAAGCAACTACAAATATTGAGCAAACTCTTTAAATGGAAACTGAACCACCTGGTTCATAAACACCAGAAAAACAAACGTGCTGACCTGAATCAAGGAATAAACTCAAAGTATTTATTTCCACTGGCATTATTTTCCAAGACATCTACAAATTCCCCTAAAAAACCCCAGACACTTTCTCAGAGTGGTGTCCAGCCATGCATGTAGTTTCACTTTCGATATCAATCTTTTGAAATTTGTGCTGCTCAGTTCCTGATTTCTCTGGCTAAGACACAACCTGGTAGGATTTCTTTAGTTTAATTCAAGCTTGATATTTCAAAACCACAAGTAAATATCAGAATGTTTAGATACCACAAGGAGTAAAATTAAAAAAAATAAATTTGGATGAACTGATCTTACTCATCGTGTTAAGTTGGACAATTTGCGCTGTGGACAACAATTGCATAAATGAACCAGCAGCTCTCGTTAAAGTTAGCTTGAAAAGTACTTACAGAGTTCAAACAGTCCACGTGGTGAAACTACATTGAAAACATTAGATTTACAAGATGGTTGTCCAAACAAAAGCCCGTACTGTACACTGTTTACTCCGATAAAGAAATGAATAACTCCTCATATCCTGTGTAACTAAAAAAAAAAAACATTGACAACCGAGCATCCCCACTGTCTGTTGGTTTGTTATGGTTGTTGGGCGACACACGTTTGAGTGTGTGGAACAAAAAAAATGAAAGAAAAAGTGCAGTGAAAAAGAAGTGTTGGTCCAACAAACTGGATAATGGATGTGTCAGCAGTGGTGGATGACTCGCATGTTCACAACCGAGTAGAAAACACTGAGAAATGCTGCATGCATTAACGTGAGAGCTTCAAACAACTTAGGCTGGGCCACGGGCGTGTACTGTTCACATTTCTATCTTATCTGAGTTGTATTCAAAAATAAAAACAAAGACAAACAAACAAAAAAAAACACCATCATAGAAAGCTAGCTTGGGTGCAGAGAGAGAAAGAGAGAGAGATAGAGAGAGCACCAAGCTACTGTACAGCCTCCACCATAGAAAGAAGGAATATGTAACAACTATAAATGTAACAACGAAGAGGCACAGCTAAAACCTGTCACTCTTTATCTAGAACACACTCAGACACACACACACACACACACACACACACACACACACACACACACACAACTATGCTCATCTGCCAGATCCCCTTCTGTTGGTGATAAATGGCAAATGTGTGAAGCATGGGGCACAACATGTGGTGGTGGCACCATCTCCTGGAGGAGACGGTGAGCTCATCACAATGACTGAAGGCACTTCTTGTCTTTCTCGCTCATGTTTGTTTTGTTTTTTTTATAGCCCTCTGATCAGAAGCACCGCTGTCGCCTCTAAAAAGATTCATTCTTGGGATCTTCTACTTGCCAAGAACTGTGCAAAGTACAGTACAACTGATTCGTCCTGACTGAAATCAGAAATAATGATTCAAACCTTTCAGGTTAGGTTTTGTTAGAAGGTGACATTGGTCTGTCTGAGAAAAACTCTGCAACCTGAAGTTAGCGATTCTCTTCCAAAAGGTGTTTGCTGGAGTTCAACTCATGAATGACTTTCAAGCAGGTGAAGCTAATTTTTGGAACAGAATTCAAAACAGCAAATTTCCTTTTTCGGTGACTTTTCTATAGCCGTCTACAAAAATAGTATTTTTCCTTTTTTGGCATTCTCAGGTTACTATTTGCAAGAAAATCTGAAAGATTATTTACATTTGTTCATCTTGAGAAATGTGAAGCAAGTTTAAAAGCAGCATCGCGTGACACTTCTTTTCTCAACAACCGAATCACCCTGCATCTACACAACTGTGCTCTGAAAGTGACATTGAATAGAGGTCGTACAATCTTTACCTCAAGGACAGGAGAGAGAACAGGAGGAATTCACTGCCACAGCACAGCACAGAGGGAGGGAGCTGATCTTTAAACTCTGTCTGTAAAAACTTATTATACACACACACACACACACACACACAACTGTTGTGCATAGTAAGACACACACCCACACACACACACACACAAGGGAAAAGACTTAACAAAATGAAACAGGAAATGACACGACACAGGAGAAAACAAAACAAAATCACAGTAAATAACTAAAAATACA
>OOFC01048419.1:29417-44630 GCA_900323345.1 Pseudochromis fuscus
GGCTCCTATTCGGCCCCCCTATTCGAGGGTGAGGGGTGGCTGGTGGGGGTGGGGGGGTAACACTGGGAGTATAGGGAGGGCCTGGCCTGGCCGGGGCTTGGCAGTAGGCTCCTGTTCCTGGCACGGCTCGGCTAAACCGCTGCTGATTATTAATTTGGGGAGTTCAGACAAGAAACCCGGCGTCAGCACATTCCTCTCTCTCTCTCTGGTTCTCAGTTTCTCAGGGCGTCTCTCAGCCTCTGCTCCCTGCATCCTCGCTCTGAGAGGACTTTCTCTCTTATTCCCTCCTAACCCTCCCCCTCCAGGCCTCTTTTATTTTATTTGATTTCTCGCTTTTTCTTTTTTCCCTCCCTTTCCTCTGTCTTTGTGCCGCTCTCTCTCCATGTGTGCTGGTTAAACATGGAAACTGAAGGAGTCCCCAGCTTTCTACCATATAACACATGTTAGCACCAAATATGTGAACCTTTCCTTTATTTCTGAGAGCTTTCCAACAAACACTCAGACATGTTGATCAGTGCTTTACTAATAAAGTAATAAAAAAAAAAATTGTACGCCTGTTCTGCTGTGCCACCATCAGATTTGCTCAGCTTTGCTTCGGCACAGAAAGCGCTCAGGGACAGATTGTACTCGTGATTAAATGGAACAAGTGTTGGTATAAAACTGAACAGCGGTCTCTTGTGTTTCCTCTCTGACCTCGTGTGGAGACCAAAAACAGCCTAATGTTCAAACAGCACAGGCCATGGCGGGAGCATGAGCAGAGCGAGCACCTCAGAGGAAGTCCACTTTGAGTAATGGGCTCATAGACTGCTGGTTTGTGGCATTATGAAGCCAGGAGTTCGGTGTTTTAACGTTGCCATGTTGGTGGTTTGAAGCCAGAAGTGACCATATTTGGATACAGAGTGAGGAGTGAGGAGTGAGGAGGCGGGTCTGATCCTTGAACCCGAAGACGCTACCCAACGTGCATGAAACTGAGTTCAGGTCTGATCTCACTGGCAAATCAAACCAAACACGCCCCTAAATCTTCCTCTTTTGCAGCCTAATCTCTACTTAATGAACAAATGATTTTCAGATTATCCACCACATCACTGATGAGAGGAATTAACTTTAGCTAATGACATCTGAGTGACTTGTGGGAAAAATGTATTTACTGAGAATGATGATTTTTGAATTGAAGGTTTTCTGGAGTCAGCCTCTAGTGGCCATCAGGGGTATTACATCTTTTTGGCACTGGTCTCATTTCTGAGACCCGGCTGCTTCATCCACTTCTATATAGAGTCTATGATCTGGGTCCACATGTTGCTAACACACACACGTCTCACTGTGTCACACTGTGGCTGCTGTAAGAAGCTTTTATGACATAATAACGTCACACTGCATCGACCTTTGCTCCTGACAGACAAGTCTAAGTAAATACAGATACAGGAAATACAGTAGAGTAAGCACAGATATTGTTTTGTGTTGAAGATTAAGAAATACATTTGGTAGTTAATTAAAAGATGTGTGGTCAGAATTAATTAAACCCAGCAAAGTAAGATTGAATTGTCATGAAGCTGTGGACTGTAATAATTGTTCAGAATAAGGAAAAGCCAGTCCTCAGGAAACTATGATTAAGTGACCTTGAGGCATTAACGCAAGGAAGTAAATACAAATATAAGCTATGAAACCACAAATGATCTCAGGGGATTGTGTGGGGAGTGGGAAGAACTGGAAAACGTGATTTTTTTTGTGTGAACAAGTTGGCGTCTGCAGCCCTGGGCGTCTCCTCAGGGTTTTGGAAAAAGGTATAAAAAGAAAGAGATAAAATAACAGCACCTCATTATTCAATTAGTAGCACCTCTGTAGCAGACTGCACGCTGGGAGACAGGAATATGACTCGACACAAGTCGCGGTGCATTTCAGGCCTTATTAGTCTGGTTCATGCATATATTCAATGGAAGTGATTTTTACAGACAAGATCTCATGACTGTGTTTCTCTTTAGCTTTCATCAAGTCATTGCATCATGAGCTTCACAATTATCTGTGCAACTGTACTGCCATGTGTAATGTGCAGTATCTACACACACAGCTGTAAAGGTCAGATGAATGTTGCAAATCCTGTACTGTGTTTGCACTGACTCGCTCGCTCAGTCCAAGACGAGCAGCAGACAGGCAAAAGTAGACTGGATGAAGCAAAGCTATGCGAAGCAAAATATTTGCTCTGTATCTTCTCCATCAGTGTGCTTATGTAATATGTAGCTGGCTCTGCTGCATTCTCCCCCTCAGAGCTGAGTGTCAGAGACTGAAGCTCCTCCAAGTGCAGAGATACAGCATGAATTCATTCACAGGATTTCACCGGGCGAATTAAACCTCAGGAATTTCCTCACGTTAACTCGAACACTTAAACACTCTGTGCTGATTTTATGTCTTTTTGAACTGTACTGAAATCAGGGTGTGACCTTCAAGTACCACTACAACAAATCACAGTTTTGGGTATGAACTTTAAAGCTACACCAAAAGCAAACTTGCTGCGAGGAAACGAGGATAAAATTCACCAAAACCCTTTGAACCACGTCAGGGACTCTCTGAATGTGTTTCTCGTGTGCAGTGGTGACAAGGCCAGTTGGCGTCTGGCTCACGGATGGTGTGTAACCGTGTGTATGTTGCTGGTCAGGTTTCACTGCTACATGTCTTCGCTGCATCCCAACTATGTAGACAGGCAATGCATCATGAGCGGGCACCCCATCCATTCCTCTGTCACAACACACTTCAAAGCTTCGCCCGTGTACGAGCGAGCCCCTGCGACCGTGTCAAACACAGTGCACGGTCGGTCCGGTTTTACAGGCCTGCAGGCACCACTGAGGAGACATAACACAGAGATGTGCTATAAAACCTGTGAGAGTCGGCACATTCAGACATGATGGCAGCAATGTGACTGGAGATTTTCTACTGAAACGATCCAACAGAGCAGAGCAGTGTGTAGTTAGTACAAGATCACAGATTCTCAGTTCATCCAGAACGATTGAGTAAATAATATTAAAATTAAATATTTAAATGCCTGTTATTTCATGCAAAGTTGCAAATACATTTTCTATTCTGTGAAAACAGTCCTCAGTAACTTATACAGATTTAAGTAAATGTGCTACAAGTGCAGTACAAGTAAATCTGCATTTCTTATAAATCAATAACAAGAAATTAAAACCTCTGATATCATAAGTGGCAACAACCAACTGCTCACTTGTAGGCACATAAATTAAAAAATTAAACACACTCTACTACTCTTCTACTTATTTTTTTCTTACTACTATTTTACTCTCAGTGGAGCACCCCCAGCCAAACTTTTTCACAAGTTTGTTCTTGTGTAGCCGCTGTGATAATAAACACCTTCAATCTTGGAAAAACTATGGTTGCATTCTTGTTTAAATTATGGGTTTAATTTGTTGAGATATAAATAAAATCTAAAATACACATAGATACATTGTCTCTCCAAGCACCAGTACAGGTGTCTTCATGCATAATTGTTGGTACCTCTTCAAACAGACGATCAGAAATGTGAACCCACTTTAGTTTGATGAGCAGAAGTGAATGAGTAGGAAAAATTTGAACTTTCACAAACGTCTCAGTCACGTTTTAATTGCATCTAAAATACCTCAACCAAACCAAAACGCCTTAAAATGATTTACTCTGATGACTATCTTTAACATTTTTATTGTTAGTTACATTAAAAAGTAAACACTCCAGCGATATCGCTCGGTAGAAACAAACAGCGATTGTGATGTTATTTCCCTCCTGCCCACAGTTAGCAGCTCTGTTTCTGGTTTGCTAAAGCCATTAATCTTTCAGTAAGACAATTTCACACCTAAATGAGTTCTCATTTACTGCTCTGGCAGCAGAGAAAATAAAATTTTCTATAGCACTGCAAACTGTAACATGCTAAATTTACTAAACTACGGGAGAATACTACAACTGTCAGCAGAGAAACCAAATACAGCTGGTTCCTATATCTGCAGTTGGACAGGGCGGCCTTGGCTCACACTGTAAGCCCTTGTCTCCTTCTCTTTCCAGCCTCTCCATAACTTTCCCCCATTCTCTTTCTGTGCTGTCTCAGCCCCCTCCCTCTCTCCCTCTCTCCCTCTCTCCCTCCCTCCCTCTCTCCCTCCTCCATGGGTTCTTTGAAAGTGTTTTCCTGGTAAGGCGCAGGGAGAGTGAGTGGAGGCCTCTCCTTTCTGAGAACTGGCTTCGCTAACATGGTTTATAGCTGCCCAGAGACAGTATCAGACGTGTATGTGAATCAGGGAGAGAGGCTGCAGAAAGGGAGGGAGGACAGGAGGGAGGGGGGGGTGAGAGAAGGAGGACGAAGGGAGGAGTTTGCAAAAATGCCAAGCCATGGTTCACTTCAGCAGGCAGTTAAAGTGAGGCCAGGGAGAGGAGAAAGAGAAAGGAGGGGAAGAGGGGAAAAGAAAAAAAAACTCTCTCAGGGCTTCCAGACTTATTTCTGCTGCAAGTTGAGAAATGTTTTGCGTCCATACCTGGGGACTCAAACTGATTTCTAGTCGTAATTTGCCTCAAAAAGTGCACTTATACCCATCACTGTAAAGAAGCACACAGCACACAGCCAAGGAGAGCATGTTACTATTAACTCTAATGGTGGATTTCTTTTGGTTTTTCCTTACAAGCAACAAGAAATGTGCAGAAACGTGTCATCACCACCGAGACAGCCCCACTTCTTCTTCACAGTAAACATGAAGTCTGACCCTGAATCTCTCGGTGAAAAAACAAAAGCTCAGTCGTTTGCATCTTTTAGGCAAAAAAGAAATCTGCGTTTTGCATTTCACTCGCTACAGCTGAAAAACAATGGCACATTTTTACATGTGCTTCAGCCAGGTTGTTGTCGACATCCTGCAGTAACCTGATTTCTTAAATGCAAATGAGACCCTGTTTTTTTCCCACCTGGGTACGAGATGAAGAAAAAAAAAACCCTGTTAACAGTAAGACTTCTGATAAAGAAACCAGATTTTTTTTTTTTTGGCAGCGTTACATTTGGTTTTACAAGCATTTGCTTGAGAAAAGCTCCAGGCTGAGAAATCTTCACTGTGGCAGCAGCAGCGTGGAGGGAAGACAGGAAATATCAACTGTAGCTGTAATCAATATAATTAAATCCAAACCTCTGACTAAATAGCAAGATGCACACTTTTGAATCAGTCATTCTGCACATGCGAGATCAGTAAGGGAAAATATTAAGATCAAGAAGAGCACTCAAAATATTTTAGCTTTTAAAGGCTGAAACAGAAATCTAAAAACTGGGAGGCTGAGAAAGTTTTCATATCATATATAAAATATATAGAAATGGATGAAGCAACTGGATCTGAAATATGAGGCTCATACTCTGAATAACCACAAGATGCTGGCTCAAAAACCATTCTGCCTCCAACTGACTTCAACTGACAAATGGTGATTTTCATTCATTACTCATTCTGATGTTATTACCGTATTTTTCAGACCATAAGGCACACTGGATTATAAGGCACAATATCAATGAACGAGAATGAACCGGTCTATTTTCATATATAAGGCGCATTAAGCGACTGTCTCTTAACAGGTGCCATTTTGGGGTCCTTATACACACCGTAATATTGTGTTTATTTATTTATTAAAAAGGATCCCCATTAGCTGTTGCCAATAGCACCAGCTAGTCTTCCTGGGGTCTGAAATACTATGTGTCAGCGGAGTAATCTATACTGTGATACGTATTACTCTGCTCGGCTCCTGACTATGGTAGCCGTAATGCTCCGACAATCCATCAAGCGGTGCGGCTTCGTAGTTTACCAAAGTTGTATTAAAACATTTTGACAGATTTTTGAGCACCGTGCACCACCATGAAATCAGTTCGAGCTCAGTAAACACAACCAGAATTAATACATAAGGCGCACTGTCGATTTTTCAGAAAATTAAAGGAATATTAAGTGCGCCTTATAGTCCGAGAAATACGGTAGTCGATACATTTTTCCCACTTCTGGTCCATCTGAGGGTCATTCACTGGTGAACTCCAGTCTTGTACACATTGAACAGTGTCCTCAGGTTCAAGGGTCAGACCCGCCTCCTCACTCCTCCCTTCATATCCGAACATGGTCACTACTGGCTCCAAAAGCATGCTTTGTAAAAAGACAAAGGCTTCAAAATGCAACATGTGGCACCACAGGGACTCTGCCCATTTCTTGTAGGTAACCAGTCAGCTGAAGTAACCAGCAGAGCCCTGGTGCTGGAGATATGAGGACTTCAAATCCCCCCTGAAGGATAAGATGTGATCACTTCTGGCTCCAAAAAACCAACATGGTGAAATTTAAATATAAAACTCACGGTGACTACGTCCATCTCTTATCAACAGTCTGTGAGTATACAAGTGATAAAAGCTCGTCAGTTTAGTGTTACCGAGGACTTTATATGTTTCCTGTGTTATACTCACAGTCCTGCTGAGCTTCTGTGCTGGCGAAGCACTCGCTGAAGAGGCAGTACATGGTGTGGCAGAGGTTGTCCAAGAGGGATTTTGGAAGAGCAAGTCTCCAGCTGGACTGTGGCACTCTGTCCGGCTCTTCTGTTAAACTATCCCAAATGTCCTGGACCGCCTCTGGAAGCTCTTGCTGAAACACCTGGACACACAGCACAACACAGACACGAGTCAGATCAGGCTATCTCCCAGTGAATCAGTGAACATGGATCCAAGAAGCTGCTGTGCGATGAGTCAACACCTCCAGGGCATAAATCACTTCTAGCGTGAGTGAATGAAAACATTTGAGGTGAGCTTTTCCGAAAGAGATTTTTACGCCTGTTAAAAAACGTCAATATGTACTTACACAACCTCATAAAAAGCACGAAAACTTGCTTGAGTTGCCAAAAATGCAAAATGGATCACCCATCAGGGGCTTTTTCCTCACATCTTTTATCTGTTTCAATTCAGTAAAAGCCAGGAGATGCTTTTATATTAGTGCCAAGCATGTGACCCCTGTGGGTTCGGGTCACACAGTTCACATGTCCACACAACAGGACCTCGGTTAGATGACATGTGAGGTTGAAAAATGTTTTGCTTCCAGGTACCTGCTGTCCATACCTGTCAATATGAAGACAGTGAACAATATGTGCTGTTATATTCTGTATAAATGTACCAACAAAAACACTCCACTGTGTTTTTGTTTTCTTGATATAATCACAGCTCGGTAATCGGTAAAAACTGGTCTCAGAAGATTCAAATAACTCAACTTAAAAGGAAAATCTGAAATAGCAGCATTTAGTGCCATTTAGGCTCATTATGGATATCACTAATTCAGCTCAATTCAATTATGTTTAATTTATATGGAGCCAAATCATAATGAAGTTATCTCAGGGGGTTTTACAAGGTAACGTCAACTCGTTCCATGTTATTAAATAATATGGGAAAAAACCTGACAATTACCCCTGGAAAAAAAAAATCCACGTTAACAGAGGGAAAACTTTTTGAGAGACGACAATAAACTATTTTCATCAAACTAAATAATTTGGGCACAGGAGCTGCAGTGCAGGAGGTCAGACCATGGTAACAACTATAAACTGTATATAAAAGATGGACGTGGCCACTGGGTCTCAAAAGTGAAGCTAAAGCAGAAAAAAGTGCAATACCACAGATGGCCACTAGATGCTTGCTCCAAAACTCCCTCTGAAAATCATCTCTTGATTAAAGGGAGAAAAAACCCATGATCAAAGTGGAAATGTTGACATTATATTCATCTCTGAGAGTCGGTGCTGAAGCAGATCACCCCATCATGGACGATTTTATGCAGACTGTCATTTAAATATTTCAACCAATCAGGAAAAAGGAGAATTGTTCTAGGTGGAAGCTGCACATGGTGAGTCTTAATTCACCATCTTCTGCCATCATTACACACTTCACCCCTTCTGCACTGAGGAGCAACGCTACAGGAGATTCAGCCTTGAGCCCAAGTGATGTCATCATCATGGCAGCCCAGCAGTAGCATTAGGAGTGTCCCGCAAAAACACTCACAGCTTTTTCAGAAATGGTCAAACATGCCTGAAATTCTTGTATTTACATCCATTTTCTTTTAAGTAGATCTTAGGCATCAAAAGAGGAAACTTTAGGGGCGTTGTTAGTTTGATTGACAGGTTTGGTCTCCAGTGAAACTCCAGTCTCACACACATTGGACGCTGTCCTCGTGTTCAAGGGGAAGCTCCGCCTCCTCACTCCAAATATGGTCACTTCCGTCTTCAACAAAGCCAACATGGGATATATTAAAATGCCAAACTCCTGGCTTCAAAATGCGAATGGAATATTGTATTTTTTAATAAATATCAGTGTAAATAAGTGTGAATCAGATAAAAAGGAGTTCCAGTATTGACTCCCTCATATTCCCTGGGTGCACAAAATTCACCCTCTAAATCACAGCTGTGGTATGTGTGCTGTCTTACCTCAGCAGGATGCGACTGCACAAACACTCCCTCAACGTCTCTAAAGCGTCTCTCCAGCTCAGCAGTGTACGGACGTGAGGGATGTCTCTCTGGCATAACCCGGATGATCTGAAATGTTAAAGGACAGCGTTAAATAAAACAGACTGGACTGTGGAGAATACACTGTCTTCAATCAGTGTTCACTGAAGGTGCTGCAGGATGGATCAACTTTGGGATTTGAATTTATTATCTGTGCTATAAGAAAAGGTAACAACACAAAATGCATGAAACAAAATTATGAATTATATGCAACTATGTATCTGAAACTATGTGACTATACATCACTGGAAAAAGTGAGAGCAACATTTGTCAATATGTGTACTTGTAGTGTAGTTTGCAGGAAGTCAAGTATGAACTTGTTTGTAACTGCAATCAACAGGGGAAGCATGGGAAAGATTTTTTTTTGATAGATGAGGGTGTGTGTGTGTGTGTGTGTGTGTGTGTGTGTGTGGGGGGGGGAAGAAATCCAAGGCTCTGAAGTGACCTCAAACATGGTGCTGGGTTGTGGTGGAGTGGAGCTAATGACTCGTGCAACATGCCTGAAAGTTGTTGTTCTGGATTGTAACTTTGCCCTCCAGCTTTTATCAATAAAATAAAACCTGCACTGCTGACTACAATTAAAGAGACGCCGCAAATCTCGAGCCAATATCACCCCTACCAGTTTCCTAGAAATATTTTTCGCCTCGGGGATGCAAACAGAGGCCCTGGTGAGGGAGCTCCAACATCCTAATGTCACAACCCTGCAACATGCAGGGCCATGCTCCCAGGTTGAAAGCCCAGTAGGTGAAAGGTAGGTACTGCTCACAGTTTTCACACAGTAGTTATGTAACAGAGGTCACGTCCCTCCCCATGCAAATTAATGGCTTCTGATTCAGCACGGCATCAAGTGGAAACAATAAATTAACAAAACATGTATCTTGATGATAAACTTTGCTGATTGTGGACTGATGGTCCTGAATACCAGTCAGTATGAGGTCAAGTGTGCAAGTGCAGTTTAAGGATGGTGTAATTTTGCAGGAGTGGTGCACACTTTTCAAAATAACTGGTGGCATTTGATTAAAAGTGTGGCTGTAGAGACCACAAGGATAAAAAAAACCTCAGATACATCATGTCAGTTCATGGACTCCAGCTCCACTCAATGAGCTGCACCCACAGTCTACAGGTGGATGTTGTGGTGGAGGCGGGGCTTCATGTGAGTGGCATGTGCAGGCATGAGAGAGCGAGTAGGAAACTGATGGTTTACGTACAATGTCACAATTACAAGGGTGTGTGCACTGAGGGGAGGACGTCATGCAACTCCAGGTGATTTCCTGCAGTAGCTTGCTGGTTAAACTGTCCTGGTTGTTTAGCTCTCTAGTTGAACCTGTCTGATGTTGTCAGCTCAACAGCTTACGACGTGCATTGTACCAAAAGGAACAATGTCAGAGGTGAATTGTTTAACCCCAAATAGTTTTTAAAACAATAGAAGAAGTGTCTGTGAACACTTTCAAAATAAACTCTCCAGCGCTTTTATTGTGAAACATTTTCTTTTATGCATTATTAATTTATCCACCCCTGTTTTTCCCCCTACTACTCCTATGATTTGTGCCATTTTTACATTGAATTAATAAGACACTTGATACAGTTTTTAAAATAAAAAATATGTTTTGCTCCTTTCCACTTTTCCTGCAGGCTGCTTTCTTGGCCATAAAGTTAAACTACCTGGACTAAATCATCTCTGATCCTTCCTCTGGCAAGTGCAAGTGATAACAAGAAACAGTCGTACATTACACCATAAAACAAACCTGGTTCAATGAGAGATGTAATTCAACTGACTCATCTGTAATGAAAATAATTGAGGCTCTGAATAAATTCTTTGAATAAGTTGAGACTTTGATGTCTCAGCAGAATAAGACATTTTCCCACAGGTGCTTGGGAATTTATCTTTTTTTTTAAACTAATCTTTTTCTGATCTGTATTTTTAGGTATGACACAGTTGTGGTGGGAAGCTCAACTTACACCAAAGGCCAAGGCGCCAGCTCTGCTTAATCCTCCCTGTTAGTGCTCAAATAAGAGGCTGTCGTTGAATTAAAAATAATAAATATATTATAAACATATGCTACACCACACAGCCCTGCTACATAGCAACTCATTCGTAGCAAACAGCTCTTTATTTATTTGCATTTTATGACCTGAGGCCCTGTTTACACTTGGCTTTACAATGTGTCTCGGGTGGTTGGGTCACAAGTGATGCATCCCCGATATGGACATGACAAGAAATACATCATCAGTGCAGGAGCATAGGGACATCTCAACACAAGTAGTCAGCAGGACAGTTTGGAGACACGTTAAATACAACTGTGAACAAAGATGTGTCCCAGTTGTCCACTTGTGATCCAATCGCGTAGTAAAACCAAGTGTAAAATGTAGACATCAGCATCCTTTTTATAACCGATGCGTTCCTACCTTTTTTAACACGCCTTGGTTGACTTGAAACCACAACCTCTGGAGAACCAGCTCATCCAGCTCCTCCACCTTTAACCTCTGATGAAGCAAAGAGGGGAGAGGAAATGTTAGCAATCCCCTGTGAAACCCTAAGAAAGCACAACACATGCTGAATAAACTGCAGGTTTTAAAGGTTCAGGCGTCGTTGCACCTGGACTTTGACTGTTGCATTAAAGTGAAAGATACCAAGCTGTGAGGAAATCCCTCCAGCATGTCCAGGAACAGGGTCAATAAATAAAGCTCTGCAGAGAGGGCACAGACCCATCACTTTTACCATTCTGCTGATGTTGGACAGCTTGAAGATTTCCCTATGATGAACCCTGATGGTGTAGTTGATTGGGAAGTTGTGCTTCTGTAACGCAAAGAGAAGGAGACACAAATTACTAACATGCAAATGTGTTTTATAAATCAGACTCTTCCTCGATTTCTCTTCATCTTCCTAATAACCTGGATGGTTTTGACGCATACTAGCACAAACAAATTCAGTTTCATAACACACAAGGCGGCCATAAAAATGTCATTCTCTTTTAACTTATTGAGTCTTTTAAGTCTTCAAGGGTCAATCACCACATTACCTCCAATAGTTTTTTTTTACCTCACCTGCAGAACAAGCCTCTATTGGAGGCAGGACTTTACTTCTGATTTCCTCTGTTTAATTTGTGGTATTTTTAGCACAAAGCCTTGTTGTGAGGTTTCTAATGGAATTAAAAGTTATTGCATTACACTGTGTTAGACAGCTCCTAATTCAATACCAGGCTTTCTTTGAGGAAACACAAATTTACTCATGTTCAGCCATAATTGAACTTGTAGTGGCAGCAACATACAGCCCATGTGGATTTTTACAATCCTGGCAATAATCCAGCGCACTGCAAAACCTGCAATCAAGTCATTTTTACATTTCGTGAGGGTGGGACTTTAGGGCATTGCATTTCAAACAACGCTGAACTTTTGTCAGTGCACAATTTCCTGGTACATTGATTACACTGATGCACGCGCTAGAGCTCAGCTAATGGCCACCAACATGGAGGAATCATACAAAAGTGCAATTTAAGATCGTCACATGACCATTTATAGTTCTGGTTGTTTCACCAGAAGAAGAAAGAAGTAGGAATTGTACTTTATGCTGAATTGTTTTGGTTTTTTTTCATTTAAAGTCAAAACTGTTCCAAAGAAACTATTTAAAATACCTAAAATGACACTTTAACTTTACGTCTGTTTTGGCCAGGGATTTTTTTTTTTAATAAAATGCAATTAAATGCACTTTTCCAGACATTAAAAGAGCTGAGTTTACAACATTCATGTCTGTCTATAATTTGACTCAGTCGTCCACTAAAATCAATTTAAATTAAAAAATGTTGCATTTTGGGGCAAATATTGTTCTGTGTTTAAAATGTGATTAATCGAGATTAATTAATCAAAAAACCTCTAATTGATTAGATTATTTCTTTTAAATCAAGACCCACCCCTAAAATGTACACATCATTACACAACTATTAAATCCAAACCTCCAACATACTGCTGAATACTGAAACAGATTGTCTTTGCCCTGACTTGTTTGGGTGAGTTTAATCAATTTAAAGTGGCACTGAACCAATTCTCCACATCGAGGTTACACAATGACCTGAGTTAATCGTGGTGATATCATCATCTTTGCACTCAGACTATGCAGTCTTGCTTTAAGGGAAGAGGTTCTGGAGCTTGTCAGAACCTATAATCCACAATGTGAACTTGTCCTGACTTACATGTAATCTGATGCACATTTCTGTGGTTAACCCATTCCCATTCCCACCACTGGAGGTATTGCAAACCCTAATGTTTGTATTGGAGGGTCAGAGCTGTTGCTTTGGTTCACGTTCTGCTGCTGTGCGCACTGCCCAGCTGGTCCACACATCAGGACCGCTGACCTTCCACCCCGCGCCTGCAAACATGCCATCATTCTCTCACCATGTACCGTCGCCTGTGGCTGAGGCTGTCGTTGAGCGTCTTCAGAGGGGTGCACATGCTGGCCGGCGTGGGGGCCGTGAGAACAGGAGCTACCAGAAACAGGCCTGTAGGATCAACAAAGCAGATGATCAATGGCACGGTCTCCGTCTGCACAAAGTACCAGACGTTGTGCACACCTCTACTACAATTACATGCATGTTGTATCTGGTATGTGGAAGGAGGAAGGGAGTATATGTGTAATTTGTGCTAAGCATTTATTTTAATTAACCCAACAAACACAAAAATACACCCCGGGCTGGTTATTATTTACAGTCTTCCCATGCAGCTACAACAACATCCTTACCACTATATGTCTATCTTCTCAAGCTCAAGTTTATTGACATTATGGCATCAAAGACATCAACCCGACAAGCACTGAACCAACACTGAAACAGTGTCTGCACAGCTCTCAACAGAAACTAATGATGACGCGTTTACGATTAAGGTTTTTATGACACATGCAAAATAAGACAGTTTTATTAAGGGTGTGTAAACCACTCTGCAGGCCACTCACTATATTTGAACACACTACAACCAACATCATACATCACTTTGGACGCCTTCCCAAAAAATGTCATGCATTAAAAAAAAAAAGTATGTCTAACCCCCTAATCTGACACAAAAACAATTTAACAGACAAAAACATTCAAAACCCATTTAGCATATTCTAGTCGGGAAGGTTTTTACTGAATGTTGGGGTTTTTAACATCCATCTTAATTTCTTACCCAAACCAGTGAAGTGACTGGGTCAGACCTCTGGCAAATCTCACTTAGCACACAGCTATAAACCCCAGAGGCTGTTCACAAACACCCCAAACTTGACCTCAAACCTCCCAGGAGTCGCATTTAACAAATGACTTAGGAAAGTTTCTGACTGCAGCCAACAAGAACAGACAAGGTCATTTGTCTAACACAGTGAGTCTGACCCTTGTAAATTTGTCACTGGGCGAACAAGAATATTTCAGCACACCTCTAATCCCTTTGGACTACTGCGCCGCATGAAAAGTTATGAGGATGTTGGCGCTTAACAGATGATGCAGTGGAAAATGTAACCACAATGCGAGACTTTAGCCATGTTAGCTGTTGTGAGGACTGTAGACAGAAACAAACTCAAAAAAGTACAAAACCCCGATGGCCATGAGATGCTGCCTCATTGTGATGTCATCGGCTGAACTCTTGTTATCAGTGATCTGAAAATCATTTCATCATTAAGGAGATATTAGCGTTCAAAAAGAGGAAGATTTAGGGGCGTGGTTAGTTTGAAAGTGAGCACATTGGGCAGCATCCTCATGTTCAAGTGTCAGACCCGCCTCCTCACTCCTCCCTTCATATCCAAATATGGTCACATCTGGATGCAGAAAACCAACATGGCAACATTCACACTCCTGGCTTCAAAATGCACAAATCAATGGGTGACGTCACGTTAGCTTCATCCATTCTATATATAAGCACAGCAATATTGTTTGCAGTGGTTATTTTCACGTGTAAGTATTAGATAAACACACAAACATGATGTATATTAAGACTTTGACTGATGTGATCTTAAAAACATGATCTTTTTTGACGAGCTGGTGCTATTGGCTTCAGCTAATGGGGATTATTTTTAAATTAAAATAAATTAAAAAGCTAATCACACAGCACATATTTCCAGGGGAAGTTGAGCTGCGCTTTAACCAAAATGAGGCACAAAATTAAGTCGTTTGTCCTCTATATAAAAAATATATTGTATGAAAGCACTTTAGGTAACGTGAGCAAAAGAAGACAACACACAAAAGGTGAGATTTATGCTTTCCACCTGCGACTAAGGGATCAAAGAAGTTATCTAGACATGTCACAATCCCACAGATATGTCAGTAGCTAATATGGTTCCCCTACAAACTCTGTCAGGCCAACAATAAAACAAATTCTTACCTATAGATCAATTCACAGAGTCTGACAGAGCCCAAAAAGTAATGCAAGTCAAAATTACAAGATGTGAATTCAAGAATTAAATGTATTTTATTGAAACCTCATGATAACATGTTTCTGTGTGATAGGTGTCGATGCTACAGTATAAAATTACCGTATTTTCCGGACTATAAGCTGCTACTTTTTTCCGACCCTTTGAACTTAAACACCGGTGTTTCTCATGTATCGGCAGCACAAAGCTCGTTGGCTTTTTACAAGCTAACAAGCTCCGTGCCGCCGATACACTTAGCCTCGTCACATCGGACCCGGTCAGAGTGGACCACATGAAACTGTTCGAATAAATTCAATAGCGGCTTATAGACAGGTGCG
>OOFC01048419.1:44650-62858 GCA_900323345.1 Pseudochromis fuscus
CTCTTTCTTGTACAACACTAAACCAAACAACATCATCAATCTTCATTTGTATTTTGATGTACTGTATTTTTCGGACTATAAGCCCTACTTTTTTCTGGCGCTTTGAACTTAAACACCGGTGTTTCTCATGTATCGGCAGCACAAAGCTCGTTGGCTTTTTACAAGCTAGCAAGCTCCGTACCGCCGATACGTTTAGCGTCGTCACATCAGACCCGGTCAGAGTGGACCACATGAAACTGTTCAAATACATTCAATATAGACAGGTGCGCTCAGTAGTCCGGAAAATACGGTATATAAAATACTTCAGTAGAAACATTAAATATGACAGGCCATTAATAAATTAAGTACAGATAACTTTACACATCATTAACTAGCTCATAAATGAAAATATATGTCTGTGCTTGTCATTCCCACTAATACACTGACAAACTAGCAAACAGGGATTTTAATAAATACACTAACATGAATTGTTTAAGTGCTGGGACGCCTGCAGCCTGATGTATGTCGGAGCGATTCAACAAGCATCTAAAGCCTTCTGACACAAAAATAATGACTGGAACCAACTCAAAAAAACATCAAAGAGAGTTTTATTATTTTCTGCCACTGTGGTTATGGTTCACTGGTGGTTACGGTAAATATGGTTAGGAAAAGATCATAAAAACAATCACACATTGACACACTGAGTCGCGTCTGTGGTTTTGCTGAACCCGACCATCGACCTCAACCTCCTCCCGAAGGCTCCAGCAGTGTCACGCTGCTCCTGCCTCTGCTGCTCAAAGTAAACATGTGATCTGAACAAACAAGCATTGCTCTTGTGTTTGGGGATATTGTTTGTGTAACAGCAAAAGGTCACTCGTCTGAGAGACATCAAAGGCTTTTTTATGCATTTGAGTTAAATAAAAACAACAACAAACGTAGATTTTTGTGGACTGTTGCCTTTTTAAACCATCTGTTAAAAAGTTCCTGTAAACACCTACAGGGGTCAAACATCAAGCACCACTGACTCCACCAATAAGTCAATCAGCCAATAATTAATTGGACATTCATCAATCCTCATGTGACATGTATTTCAACTGGATAAATTACTTTTAGATGTTGTTCTTATTTATATAAATCCAACTTAATTAGCTATCGTCAGCTGTTTGTATTGTTCATTTTAACTTTTCTGATGAACCCAAAACTCTGTTCTGCAAACATCCCTCTTATGATAATATGATAGTGTACTATTTCACCACAAGAGGGCAACAGTGTTCAGTGTGCAGCATCAGTACAGGTGGATTATGGAGGTTTACGCTCTGAGTGTTTTTTATTTTCACTCCTTCATAGACACTCCACCACAGATTGTATATTAGGGCTGCAACGATTATTCGACATAATCGATTACGTCAATTATAAAAATTTATTGACGCAGAAATTCAAGAGTCGATGCGTCCTATTATTGTTTTTCTTATAGGTAAAATCAAATACCAGCCGGGGAAAAGTCATCTGTACTTGTAGTTCTCTATAGGAAGCAGTGGGGGCAGTATCGCTCCCACTGTTTATTGACAGAAAGGGACAGGAAGAAGAAGAAGAAGCGGAAGCACGACAGCCGAACCAACCAATAAAGAGGGAAGATGCAAAACAGCACGGCTTTCGGATTTTTACGTTTTTTTTAAGAAGGCTAAATAGCACGTTGACCCTCTCCATGGGAAATGTGAGTACACAAAAACCAAGACGGACAGTCGACCGACACAAAGTAGTCTTAACTGAAGCACTTCCTGTTTAAAATACCACATTAACGGGAAGCATCGGGGATTCTGCTAGCACTTAAGCTAACCCCTAGCTTGCGACAAACCACACTTGTGCTATTTATTACTGCACCTTAACAAGCATTAGTTATCCAATTATTCGATTAGTCGATGGAAAAATCAATAGATTATTCGATTACTAAAATAATCGTTAGCCGCAGCCCTATTGTATATAGAAATGGATGAATGTGGAAGTGCAAAACAGTGCAATACTCCCAATGGCCACTAGATGCTGGCTCCAAAAAACTCAAACTCACCATTTGACTTCAATTCAAAAGTTGTAATTTTCAATCCTGAAATACTCAGTGAATATCTTTGATGTCATTAGTTAAAGTTAATTCTTCTCTGGTGGTCCATCTGAAAATCATTTCACCACTGATTAGATATTAGGCTTCAAAAAGAGGAACATTTAGGGGCGTGGTTAGTTTAATTGACAGTTTGATTTGACATTGAGCTTCATGCACATTGGGCAGTGTCCTCAGGTTCATGGGTCAGATGTTTTATATCCAAATATGGTCACATCTGGAACCAAGAAATCAACATGGCCATGAAATGCAAAACTGGACTCCACAACCATACACCTCATGCTGGGATCCAGTTCTGGGTCCGGTACGAATCAAAACCATATCCTTATTCAGCCTTCCAGATCTTAGGGATGAAACAGGAATACCCTGCATGGGTTTAATGACAGAAGGACCCCTGCCACTCCTCCTCAGCCTCTACTGCAGAGCATGCTGTAACCAATATCTACAAAAACGTGATTCCAGACCAGATGGCTTCCAGATGGTCAAGCGGTGTTTTAATCTTTGCATACATGTCGACCAGTGAGTGGATCAGACACTCAACGCAGCGCTCAAGAGATATATACACAAACACTTTGAGCACCGTGTCAGACGGCTCTTGAACTTGAACTACAGCTGAAAAATTCCCAGAGATTAGGGGTGATTTAGATAAGCCACACAACATGGACGGCAGTCTGGTTATTTGAAATCAGAAATCCTGCTGCAATGTAATGATGATTGATGACATCTTTGTCTGACTTCAGGAGTTATTGGAAGAGTAATGGGATTTGGTCATTCATTAAATCTGGACTACTGGTGATGACCCTGCTATGCTTGGAGCACCAATGGGAAACTACAATATAGCATAGAGCTGTATTGAAGTTTCTAGTAATATTTTCAAGCATGAAAATCTGTTTCTGGAAATTGTGTTGAAATCCTGGGAGTGGCCTTAAGTACAGGTTCTTGTTGTGCTCCATTTCGTCTTTATGTGCTTAGTGTTGCAACCTAGAAAGATATTTTAAGTCTGTTTACAGTGAGTCTTTCAGGGCCATTCAACCCTAAAGTCATTTTAACCTGCAGAAGTTTATAAACACTCATGTCGTAGATTTTACTGACACAGATTAAACTAGTAAAGCACTGGGAGAGCGCAGACCTCCACCAAGCACAACATTTCCTTCCATATTGTGACTTCCACCAAAGATATTACTAGTATTAGTCCTGTGTTTATTTATAGCAATATTTGCTCCACAGCGTCGTGGCTGTTTAAAGATGTCTGTTGCATGTTTCTAGCTTCATTTGTTTTTTTATGATGCAAGTTTCAAATATGGATTTTTTCATATTCTGGATCATATTATCTGAAATTATTCCTTTATCAATCTTTGATATATTGTAGACCATGTTAGAAACTTGTCCTGTATATTTTTCAAAGTGTCTTGACCATTTTTGGTGGAGTCATATGCATAAATGTTGCATATGGTCCTATCTCCCAATGTTAAAGAATCCTTCAAAACATTCCTGGATCCAGACGGTGATCCAGATCACTTCCAAAATCTAGTCATTTGTTCCTTATCCCCATCTGGACAATCCCTGAAAATGTCATCCAATCCATCTGTAACTTTTAGAGTTATTTTGGAAACCAACAGACAGACAAACAGACAAACCCCGGCAAAAACATAACCTCCTTGGTGGAGGTAATAAATTCATGACCTTAAAGATGCCTTTATAATTTATAATTTATAACTTTTACTTCCTCAATCAAACTAATTAGGGAGTTGGAATAGTAGATTAACAGCAGTAGATTAACTAGTAGTTAACTGGTCAGTTAACTACTAGTGCTGTGTTTTTCAGTTTCTTAATCTGGAATTTTAAAAGTGAGAAAATTTGAAAATCACACTGATCCCTGTGACACGCCATTCAGCAGGTCTGACATTTACGATTCACAGCTGAATTTGGTCTCACGCTCTTTGCCAGCAACATGCTGGTTCTGAGGAGACGGTCACACATCGCTGTGGTAATATACTGGATGCTGTAAAGTGGATTAAATTATTGCTCTGAAAGATCAAAAGGATCAAAACAATTCAACTGAAACCAAGCAAATGCACCTTTGTTACCAGTTAAATAATTAATATGACTGATAATTGATAGAAAATGTCAAGTTCACTCTCCTAAATTCCTAATTCTCCACCTGTTTGACTTTCAAAAGAGCCTTTGCACCTGCAGCTTGTTATCCTCCATAGAAAATATGTCTCACCCTGTAGCTACACAACTTCAAAAGCTGCCCCGCCACAGGATGAATTACTTGGGAAACTTGGGGAGAGTGGTAGGGCTTCAACTGAGTTACAGGAGTAGCTGCTACTCCACTGAACCAGTTGTACCTTCAATACATTATAATCAGTGAGATTTAAAGTTCACATTAAAACATGATGGGTTTTCAACCAACAACAGCAGCTACAGCTACAAATACTGCAGTTTTACACATGGAAATTTGGGGTTAAGTGGGTTTTTCAATAGTACTCCAATCCTAGATGCTCCTGGAAATACTTGGCAGTAACAACAACACGTGAAGTGATGCAGGTGCAGCAGGAGTTTCAGTACAACTCATGGGAAAAATGCACACACACACATCAGGAATCAGGCAATCTAACAACATGTCATCCAAACGTTTACAACCTGACATGTTGCTGTTGAACACTTGAGCTGCTCATAACTTAGAGCAGGTTACTATCATTACAGCTCATCTGCCAAAAAATAACGAGCCTTTGTGTGTGTGTTATCACTTTGTGTGTGACGTGTGCACTCTATGTTTTTTAATTAAAGCATTTATGAAAAGAACGAGTACTGACACAGCAATCAATAAAAAGAACCATATGTCTTCTCGAATCTGCTGTGTGTGTGTGTGTGTGTGTGTGTGTGTGTGTGTGTGTGTGTGTGTGAACCAGAGCTCTCCAACCCTGCTCCTCAAGAGCCTCCAACCTGCATGTTTTAGATGTGTCCCTCTTCCAACACCTGATTCAAATGACCAGGATCATTATCAGGTTCCTGCAGAGCTTGATGAGCTGATCATTTGAATCAGGTGTTGGAAGAGGGAACATCTAAAACATGCAGGATAGGGGCCCTCGAGGACCAGGATTGGGGACCCCGGTTTCAGATGTTTCCCTCTTCCAACACACCTGATTCAAATGAAAAAAAATTACGTACACACCTCGTTTTTAGAAATAAATAAATAAATAAATCATCCATACCTAACTGCATAAGTGCGTTTTTAAGCACATTCATAAGCATGCCAGACCTTTAGGTGGCAGTAGTTCCCCAAATCCTTTCCAATCAGAGTAAAGGCCAATTCATACTTTCCGCGTCTGCCTGGTGTTGGTGCGCGAGGGTCCGCGTGACGTAAATCTCACCATCTAACACGTCAACATGAGTGGACGGGCGCGGAGCCGTCTGCGTGCAGCTCAAAAAATGTGACCGCGTCGCCTGGGCGTGGAGGGTGCGAACAACTGCGCACGTGTGGAAAATCAACATATGCAACTGCACTGCGCTTGCGCTGGCATATCAACATGGACGCCTTCGAGGAGAGACTTTGCGAGGAGGTTCGTCGGTACCAAAACCTTTACAACACGTCTTTGAGGGAATACAAAGACGCACCAGCAATCTGCAAAAGTGAAGTATGAATTGAGTGCGTCCGCAGAGCGCGTCGGTAGTCCGCTAGCAGCACGCGCCCCCTTCGCGGAAAGTATGAATCAGCCTTAAGCTTCCATCTCTCAGCGGATGAGGAATGGTAAGGTGGCGGAAAGTAACCGTCCTCAACGTTGTCCTTCACCTGTGCTCTGAATGTGGAGCAGTATCTGGGATTGTAAAACAACCAAGAACAAAGCACCTGGATAAGAAACAGCGCCAAAACCGTTGTGAGGGCGTCCATACTTTTTCAGAATGTAAACAAAGGTCGCATATGTGACGTAACAACAAATTTTGTCGCAGGGAGTGACGTTTCGAAACGCTAAACATCAATGTTCACATGCAGGCACATAAACAGAGTATTCGCAAATCTTCACTTGGTCGGAGTAATGACGTAAATCTGCGTTTTTGTGCGAATGACGGGACGAATCATAGAAAAAATATCTTCGTTTTGGGAGATACTGTGCTACGTGTGGACAAGGCCTAAGACATGCAGGTATAAACAGACTACAGAGACCAACACGCTGTTGCCAGTTTCATCTCTCACAGGGAGGTGAGTGAAATCGCTGCTGGACCACATCTGGAACTCTTTCCATGTAAAGAGTGCAGAAATACAGCACCACAGAGCAGCACACATGAAACCACATAAAAATCCAAACAACGGCCACAACTTTGTTTTAATGGTCGCTCAGGCCTCAGGAGTTAGTGAGTATTAACCTGAATGTCTGTCAAAGCTCCCACTGCACTGTAGAGGCTAACAGTTTCAGAGAGGGTGTACATGCTTCATAAGACGTGTTCCTGTATCTGAGCCTACATGTCATCACATGTTTGTACTGTACACAAGCAGATGCCTGTGACAGCATCTGTGAGTGTGTGTGTGTGTGTGTGTGTGACACTGAAAGGGTTCACTGAGGAACACAGCATTTTCATTTTTAGTTGCCAGTTGAGGGGAAATTTTCAGATCCTGTTTCGCTCGGTTGGATCAGATTACACCACAAACACACCACCGCTGATCAAAAGTGGCGTTTCTTCGTGTACTAGACAAAAAAACTACAAGGATTATACAACACTCTGCAAGCAGTGAGTGGTAGCCTGCTGCTAATGGCCTCCATTAACAGCAATCATTATTAAGGAACTAAGCTGACTAATGCCTTAATGTATCATACGCTGTGGGGTGACACTCGGTTTGCCGTGAGCCCTGGGCCACAAAAACTTCTACACATCTGTCAGCTATCATAGACCACGAGTCCGCCGCCATGGAGACGACCACGTGAGGATGCATCAGTGGCGGTTTGAGCCAGATGTTACAAATGACAGTGCTAATATGCTGATGTTTAGTGGGAATAATATTCAACATGTTCGCTATTGTAATTCAGTGTGATAGCACGCAAACACTTGGAAAAAAGAGAAACCACACAAATATTAGCAAAGGCTGATGAGTTTTGCAGATGTTTGGTTAAAACAACAACGACTGAAAAAGGAGTTGTTACAAATTTTCTGGCAAATATATTTTTTTTCTTTAAACTACAAGTGAGGGGTTCACCCAAATCTCACACACAGCTCACTGAATTTAAAGTAGCACACTTGTTTCATGTGTATATATATCGTTTAGTATAACAAATTAGTTTCTGCTTTAGTACTTTTTTGTGTCTTTACAGTGCTACATAGTATATTTATTTGGTTTCATTTTCTATTGTGACATATTTTTCTCTTCAAGTGAGATGTAACTATCTTGTTACAGCCTTAACCTGATGCTGTCATGAAACAATCTCCCAACCTGAAGTCAATAAAGTACATTTATCTATTCATCTCTGTATCTTTGAAGAGTTTATAATGTTTAAGACATTTCAATCTGGAGCAAAATTGTTGTAGCACCAAAATCAAATATTAATTCTGCACAGTTTTCCAAATTTTCCTCAATGATTCATAAAAATTACAACCACTTCCTGTTTATTGCACATTAACAATTAAAGTAGTGTCAGTAGAGAGTTGCTCTCCAGTAAAGTCAACAAAAACTCCACCTATTGGATTTTAGTTCCTGTATAAGCATTTTCTTTGATATGGGGAAAAAAGACCTGGTATCTGTGGCGGGTCTCTTCCTCACTGATGTTCAGTCCAGATGACCTACAGCAAATCAGTATCTGTTCATCAGCACAAGAGAGGTGCTGAAACCTCCCTACTGTTATCTTGGTGCTGGGGGACCTGTTAATCTGTGTGAGCAATCTTAATAATGTTATTTATATCATCAGTCAAAGGGGCCACAATGGCTACTTTTCATATATCTTGCTGGCACTTAACCCTTTACCACCTGAGCCTCCAAGTTTCCACCTGGACTTTTCATGCTTATTTTGATTTTAACATGCAAAATCTAACCTTCACGTTCAGATGCAGTGTTTTTGTTCAATAAAACTCTCAAATCAAAATCTTTTTTCTGTGTTTTTCTGCTATTCTTGCTTCATCGTCACTGTTATTACACTCTTACAACACGAAATCAGCTACTTTCCCGGCTTCTGGGAGAGGCGCTAGTGAAATTACCGTAATGACACCATATTCACTGTAAAGTGCAACATCTCTACTCTCAGGAACCGTTGGAATTTTTCTGATTGCACAAACCGTGACATAATTACGGTAATCCAAAGACGCATGCGCAGACGTACGACAGTGGAAGTAAAAGGTAAATAAATCTTGCTGATAATAATTTAGCATTACAGTCATTAGAATTTTAAATGCAGTACCTAAACACCACATACTACGACTTATACTTCCATAAAGAGTACTTCTTCTGTAGGACACAGTCGTCATTGTGTAACTTCTACATATCCAACAATCCCACAAAACAACACAAAAGATGCTTTATGTTTCCCAAACTCTATGTAAATATATGCAATATGTTCAGAGGAGAGGTTCAAAGAGGGTGAAACAGAAATTATTCAAATGCGGAGAAACCCACAGAAACAACAAAACACAGTTCCCATATGTGTGGTTTTGCAGTGTAGATGAGTAATTTGTCTGTTAGCAGTTCATGATGTCTTCCACGGCTTCAGCTGCTGACAGTGGGGGAGGAAGAGACACTGAACAGTCAATGACTGTCAGAAAAAGGGCAGAAGAGCATCACGCCAGATGCAAAAGTAAAGAGTGTTTATGTGGGACAACAAGGAAACAAAAAGCACAAGCAACATAAAAAAGACACAGACTATGTGGCAGCTGCACGTCATCAGGTGATGCAGCAGGTGGAAACCGCTGGACTGAAGAGGCATGACATCAGCGGCGAACACAGAAACCCGACTAAATGAAAACCTTAACTGTGACAGCACATCCACAGACACACCTGTGACTCTCTGCTCATGGGGTTTTTTTTTATCCACATGCGGCACATTAACCCCTGCACCCGTAAAGAATGCGTGTTATTTGTCTTGGTCATAAAATGAAAGGAAAGCACACAAACACCTTCAGTTATGTGAAATTGAAATAGTGCGGTCGTCTCCATGTGTAACAAAAAAAATCAAAGTTAGTGTTTTTATACATTTGCATCTTTTTACATAGCCCTCCCAAAAACTGTCCAGTGTGCAATAAATTAACACAATTGTTAATATTAGAAAACTCTCAGAGAGCATAAACCTCCATCAAGGTATAATCCAGCTGAACTAATGCTGTACACTCAACACTGCTGCCCTCTTGTGGTCAAATAGCAACACTGTTCATTAGAAAAGAGAGATTTTCTTTTCTTTTTGGGGTCCTTTCCCAAAATGTAACCATATGTTGCTTGGGTAATACCCTCGCTCTCCAAATAAAATCATATAGATCTGAAAACATGAGATTCCTTCAATGCACTAACATTTTTATTTTCCTTCACTGTTTAACTTAGAATAAAAATAGTTACTGTATGGATCCTTTACAGGAAACTGCCTTGTTACGGCAGCTATAATGAGTGAAGGTGCAGAAGCAGGAAGTAAAAAACACATGAAATATAAAATATTTAATTATAAAATATGAACAGTATGTAGTGTAAGACAACAATAAGTAAATAATAAATGCCTGGTGTGCAAAGTAATTGAAATGTGCAGTGCTCATAGGTTGTATATAGAACGGACGAAGCAGACATGATATCACCTGTTGGGTTTTGGATGGGTTTGGTATTTGAATGTCGCCATGTTAGTTTTTTTGGAGCCAGAACAGCCATATTTGGACATGACAGGAGGGGTGAGGAGGCGGGTCTGACCCTTGAACCTGAGGTCAATGCCCAGTGTGGATGAGACTCTACTTCTGCGCTGATCTCATTGGAGACCAGACCTGTCGATCAAACTAACTACACCCCTAAATCTTCCTTTTCTTGAAGTCTAATGGCCTGAATTATGTTTTTTTTTCCCACCAGATGAACCACCAGATCCCTCATAAGAAGAGTTGACTTAAACTCCTGACATCAGAATTACTTGTATTTCATGATTGAATATTAGTATTTGTGAACTGAGCCCTGCTTGCTTTGTCCATTTCTGCAGAAACACGTCACTTGCAGATATTAAAATATCTTGACAATCATAAGAAGTGTAACCTGCTTTGATTTAACTTCTCATAAAAACATGTGGTTATCCGCACTCCTCCAAAAAATCCTCTACTTTGTTTCCAGCTATACTGCACATGTTTACTATTTGCATTGGAAGTACACCACTGAGATTACTTAGATGTCCAGTGCACATCTTTACGTAATGCCCTGAACATTTATAAGCTGCAGTGTTTGGTGTAAATCAGGCTGGTGGGAAGATAAAGACGACATATTCTAATAGCTGTCAGGGTTTAATGTTGGATGGAATAACATACACTTGAGATGTTCAATGCAAATCTTTACATGCTCTAAAAATCCATAAGCTGCAGTAGCTGGGGTGAAACAGGCTTGTAAGGAGATAAGACCTGAAATTCAAACAGCTGCCAGAGTTTGATGTTGGATGCAATATCATAATATACACAAAAACACTCTGGTAGTACCTTCGGAAAACTCCACAAGTATCTTCTGGTGATGAAATGAAACCAAAGACTTGAACTTATGAGAATCCAAACTTATGTTCACAAACAACACACTCTTTGGATTACTTGGTTCTAATAAACGTTCGTAAATTTGCATTTGTCACAATGGAAACAAATGCACGCTATGTTCGCTTTCATATATACTTTATATTCTCCTACATTCTTTCAGTGCAGATGAGCCACAACCTCAATTTAAAACACATTGTGCATACGCATTTCCAAGCCACAAGTTGTGGATTGATCTGACAGTGCACCCTGAACATTACCATAACAAAGCATTCCTGACTCGTCTACATACACCGATCCTATAACCTCTCATGGCTGGATTACAGGTGGCAGGGGAAGGTGGACTGGAGCGGTTTCTGCAGTAACAGGATTAGCTATGTGTGATTTCTTCTCATTAAGGTCACTTTAAATGTACCTAAATCCTCACAACCCACCTCCACCAGCCAGAACCAGATGTGGTAACCTCGGGGGACCATTGAGACATGAATAAAGTCATTCATGTGATGAATTATCATCTCACAGAATCAGTTCACACCACAGCCAAAACCTCTGCTTCAGTTGAAGGACAGATGTGCTTAAACTTAAATAAATCTCTGTAGTTTCATCACTGCCACAGATGGTTTGGCTTTTCATACTCGGCTGAAACTGAAATCGTGATCGTAGCCACTTCCTGGTTATGGTACCTGGTATGTTTTCTTTATGGTCATGTTTTCTATGGACATAAAAGGACAGTTTAAAATAATATCATGTGTCGTCATGTAACTGTGTCATTTCTATCTCAATAATACAGAAACTTTCTTTGATGTGATCGGAGACATCGAGAAAAGTCGCAAAGTTGACAAATCTTCCACAAGCTACATCTTACTAGTAAACTGATTTTTCTGTTTCCCTGCCGAGTCATAGTGAAAGAAACGTGACAAAGAAAGAAAAACACTTTAATCTGCATGGATATTGATCTTGTATGAGTTTGTTTTTAGATTACCGTATATTCCGGACTATAAGCCGCTACTTTTTTCCAATGCTTTGAACTTAAACACCGGTGTGGCGAAGCTCGTTAGCTTTTTACATGCTAGCAAGCTCCGCGCCGCCGATACATTTAGCGTCGTCACGTCAGAGTGGACCACATGAAACTGTTCGAATAAATTCAATAGCGGCTTAAAGACAGGTGCGCTCAATAGTCCGGAAAATACGGTAAATTTTATGATCATTTTGGCCCAGAAAAAGACTCAACCATCTGTCCCCCATCATTTACACTGGAAGTACATTAGCAAAAAAGCACAACATGTTTCAGTGTGTGTCTGACTATTATTTAAAACCGTTTTGTTTAATGAATAATGGTGGAGTGAGATGATCTGATTCGAGGGATATTGATCTGAAAAAGTCAACTGCAGTGTCTATTTCAAGTAGTTTTGTGTGATCCAGCAGAGGGCGCTCAAACACTTCTCTATCAATTTAACCTATTGCAGACCCTATTGACCTATCAGTAACCTTACCTCCAGTTAACCTGTTGTTTTGCTATGAATGGAGGACATTAGCAATCACACAGGGAGGTATTTTAGATTCTGCAAAGACAAAGCTGAACATCAACTTTGTAAAAGGAGCTGTCTTTGATGTACTGAGAGCACGGTAGATGTGTCATGCATAAAAAAAAAAACCAGGAAGTAATAAAACAAAAATTCTGACATGTGGTGGTGTGTTAGGGGAGCAAACGAGAGCGGGGGGCACTATGAATTACAGGTCATTTAAAGCTTGTTCAAACAAAGTGCAATCATGACAGACAGGAGAAACAACTCGTTTTAACCCTTTTGTTTCTCTGGATTTCACCTCCCCTGTTTCACTGCCTTTACAGAAGCCATGCTGGACTTGGAGCTTAAAAATGCATTTTAAAAAAAGCCATAAAATCCATTTGCAAAGCTTGAAATGGGAGAAAGAATTTATTCCATCTTTTTGCTGAATTCAAACAAGCTTTTCTGTGATCAGGAAATATGAAAATACACTCTGTTCACAGCACTCATCAGATAATACCACTGAGACATCACCAGCAAACACACAACAGATGTCCATCTGCGTTTGTAGTAAATCGCCTTGAAATTTCAACATGATCATCTGTGAAGTGATTGAATTATAACATGGCTGCATTTTTTCCACAGGCTGTAATGCTTTGATCCGGAGATTCTGCCGAGGTGAACGCACGGACGAAAATTGGTGCTTGAATGTGTGACATGTATTTGGCAAAACATCGAAATTTCCTCAGAAATCTCAGGAGGCAATTAGGAAACAATGAAATCACTGTGATAGAGCTACAGGTGGATCACTGAGGTTAATTTGTTACATTGTATCTCCATCACTTGGATGGTTGGAAAATCTAATAATTCCTGCTCCATCTGTAGTGGGGTGAAGACTCAGAATCATCTGGTTGGTGGGTCCAGGTCAGAGATGCACAACATGCTGTTTGCACGTCTGGCCAATTTCTGAACACTTCCTCTGGCCTCTTCCTCTTGCTCTGCACATTTTGACCTACTCAAAGTATCACCTTTCCTCCAAAGATAGACATGTACGTTGAACAAGTCTCAGTTTTCCCTAAGTTGACAAACTATTCTTGGACACTTGCCATACACAGAAACTCACAGGCGCAACCTAAAACCTATGTCCAACCTTCACACAGAGCATACATGGAGCTCGTCCTCTGAAGATGCTGGTTCAACAGAAAATCATATTATCACAATCCCTTGGGAATTTTTCAGGTTGTCAAAAAACGGCATTGATGATGGGAAATGCATCATGGTCACAGTGCTACCAGAACAGATGGAGCTTCACATGCAGCCCTGTGGGTTGTAGCAGGAAATGCAGGTGGTGGACATGTATCAAAAAGTGATGCGGACTATGAACGTCAAAACAACATGACATGTGTTTAGCTGAGTACTCGTTTTCTTTAGATCCACTGGTGAGAGATGTGCATCATGGTGTCAGGCAGGGGCGCCTCCAGGAATTCTGGGCCCCATGAAAAAAAATCACATTGGGCCCCTCCAGGGCAGCTGTTGTCACCACATCTCCAGCACCTATCTGACCCATTAAAAGCTTAGCATAACTCCAACTCTGAAGGCTTGCAACTATCTTGCTTTTTATAGTTCAGTACTACCTGTGCAATATTTACTGCGAGTGAGTTGTACATGCAACAGCCTGCATACAGTATGTAATTCACTATTTGATGCAAGAGAACATAAATATTCTAAAGATCATCTTTTGCAGTCTCGATGCCATTTTCATTGTAAAATTTCAAAATGGAAAAGATTAATGAAAGACTTAAAAAAAAAATCTCTTAAATATACATTAACTTTTCAATCAAAATAAATTAAGTTCTGTATCTCCACCACTAAGTTACATACATCCAGCACAAACATAGGCTCATAGTGATCATTATGTGAAAAATTATGTGTTTGAATTTCTGTCATCCAAAAAATATTTTTGATTTCTTTTTTGAAATGGTAACAAGAGGAAGAGAGCGAGAGATTCCCACAGACTCCCTGTAATGATGCCAAAATATGATATATGATTACCAAAATCATGAGCCTGAATGATTTGATGATTACCGACTTCTAACTAAACTGTGTCTAGTGCATTGAGGGGTCAGTGGTTAACTTATAGCAGCAGACACGATCTAAAAAAATCTTGATTTTATCATGATTATTATTATTATCATTAATATTAAATTACCATATTTGGATATGAAGGGAGAAGTGAGGGGGCGGGTCTAACCCTTGAACCCGAGGACAATGTCCAGTGTGTACGAGACTCAAATTCTCCAATGAGACCACACCTGTCTATCAAACTAGCCCCGCCCCTAAATCTTCCTCTTTCTGAAGGCTGATATCTACTTAATGATAAATGGTTTTCAGATGGAGCAGCTCATTGAGAAGAAGAGTTGCCTTTAGTTAATGACATCAGATATCATGACTGAATATTTCTGGATTTAAAATTCCGACTTTTGAATTTGAATCAATTGGAGTTTTTTGGAACCAGCATCTAGTGGCAGTTGGGAGTATTGCACTTTGTTGCACTTCTGTATTGGCTTCACTTTTGAGACTAGGTTGCTTCATCCATTTCTATACACAGTCTATGAGTTACAGGCATATTTACAGATCTAAATTAATATATTTAATGTAAAACAAACATGAAATACCTTTTACTGTCACTGTATTTTACTGTTGTTGTTTTTTTAGATTTAATGATTAAGTGTTAACAAATGCATATGTCAAATTAAAGCTGTAAATTATATTGTGACACAATAGCAGTTGATGCCATGTGTTCTGGCTACAATTGCTCATACATGATGAATTGCCTTGATGACTGCAGAGATTTAATTATCCACAGGAGTTTGCAGCTCGTTAATCTTTGGATTGAAATGTGACTGACTGGTGTTTCTGCCCGAGTGTTGGATGCCAATTTCAGCACATGGTGTAATCTCTCCATTTCGTCTGCAGCATTTTTCAACAGTTAGCTGTTGTTCTTCCAGAGTGGCATGGATCAGAAACAGACGTGGTTCTGAGAAGTTTGTTCACGGGCAGAAACGTTACATACTCCACAAATACCAGAAACTTGTTTGACGTTGGCCCATCTTGGTTTCATTTCTCCCACATGTGCCACAAAGCGGCACCAAGATGGGAGAAGTCAGTGTGAGAAAAACCTCAAAAGAGTGTGATGGACAAGGTTTCTCAATAGACCTGTCTGCTTCTTGTCCTCCTGGGGGCAAAGCTTGTCATTTACGTGGTCCAGGAAAAGAGTTTTCAGTGGAAGTCGTCTGCTCCATCAATCTCCTCAGCAGCATTTCTTCCCAGAGGAACAATCACAAGGTGAATATTCAGATACATGAGGTTCTCATTAACCTGCTTGACGGCAGAAAACTTTCCCACTGTCAACACTCACACTCACATCTTTGTGTTTGTGATACACACAAGGATCACAACTGTTTATCTGGAGCTATGATCACTGATGGAGACAGATTTATTCACACCAACCAACAGCCACCTGAAGATGGAAATGAAGAACAGCTTGTGGATACAGAGCAAATCTCTCATTAATCATTCAATGAACCTACTCACAATTCATTTTGCTCACTTCTTAAAGTGTTAGTTGCATTTTTATTTCTTTAATTAAAGCAATAAGACGGCATCAGATTAGTATTTGTTACAGCTACAGATGAATGGTCCACCCATGGTACAGATGGGAGTGTGCTGGGATGAGGAGGAAGGCAGTGGGTGTACAGGTGTGGTATTATTCATCGACAGACCAGGAGGACATATTTTGAAAGGACATACCCTATTTTCCACACTATTGAGCGCACCTGTCTATAAGCCGCTATTGAATTTATCCAAACAGTTTCATGTGGTCCACTCTGACCGAGTCTGATGTGACAACACTAAATGTATCGGCAGCACAGAGCTTGCTAGCTTGTAAAAAGCTAACGAGCTTCATGCCGCCGATACATGAGAAACAACGGTGTTTAAGCCCCAGGGTTCAAAGCGTCGGAAAAAAGTAGCGGCTTATAGTCCGGAAAATACGGTAATGCTTGCAGTAAAACTGGGCTTCATGTTACCATGCAACATACGGACCAGACTTCAATGTAACATCCTGTCAGTGTTGGGATGGATGAGTTTCAAAAGTAATGCAATTACAGTAATATAATACTAGTTTTCTGTAAGGTAGTAATATAAGGAATTACTAATAAAATGTATGTAATATTATACCAGTTACAATCTAACTAAAGCAGGTTACAATGCATTTTAACCCGATAAGGTATTGTCTTTATTTTTTAAGCGTTATTACAGGTTAGAGAAAGCTTGACCGCATCACTGATTTCCCCAAACTGAATAAACACGCACATAGCAACACAAAACTGCTTTGCTAGCTCAATCGTGTTGCAACGAAACTTCGCTAAAAAAATAAAATAAAACTTCTGTCGTCATTTTTAAGCTAGCATGCGACTCAGCTGATCTTTAGCTGCAGCTAACTTATATTAACGCTTTTACCAAAATACAAACAACGGTTTTCCAGAACAAAAATCTGTCTTTTAATAAACTCACCAGGAGATGTTTAACGTTTTTGTTGCCATGGAAACCACACAGACTCAGGCAATAAGATAGGCGGTGTAATATTTTTCATTTGAGCTCAGGCTACCTGCACTGTGTTGTCCATTTGAACACATTTTAAACATCTTCTTGCATTACAGTTCAGAGCCAGTAATATTGTAATGTAACCAATTACTTTCAAATGACAGTAACTAGTAATATATAATGTGTCAAGTTTTACATGTAACTTGTAACTTGCCCAACACTGCATCGTGTCAAATTAAATAAAAACTGCAGGTGAAAGCAAACTTGTATTTGGTATGAGAGAACTGTTCATGTCCTCGCTGTTAGCAGCTTTGCAGAGATGCTGCAAGATTAAAGATGGCCGTGTGGTTATTCTGCAACAGACCAAACAGCCCGCTGCTGGCGAGGCTTAAAACGCAGTCAACCAGCCACACAACTGCAACAGCATGCACAGCGCTGTGTTTCAACAGAGTGTGATGCTCCGAACGGAAGGCTGCAACACACACACACACACAACCCTACACACAGGTGGCTGCAAGGATTCACTGTGATCAGGGAAATAAATTCTGAGAGAAAACCCCACACGTGTATCATCCATTCTCACCAGTACTTATGTTATTACACGTAAAAGGATAAGTTCACATGTTTATAATGATTCACACAAGAGTTCAGATCCTAAAACTATTACTGTACAAGAAAAAACAAATCAAATTGCTTCAGTTATTTAAGCAAATCACACTGAAACCAATAGGACCAACGTACAAGGACCTGATGACAAACATGTAAAAAGCATAAAGCCAGAGAGTCAGAGCGAGAGGAAGCAAAAGAAAAAGACGCACGAGTCGAGTGTGCGAAACCAAACACACAAATTGTGTGGCTGTGACTCTTTCACTTTGAAAGTCTCTCTTATCTTAAAACATCTTCTCACATCTCTCGGACAGAGACAGGCCTCGTAGCCGTCTGCTATGCAAATGATGCACACAAACAATTTCCTTTTCAACACTGTGACACAAACAAAAACCAGCTCAGCAGCAAGCAAAGACCATCGCGTGCACACACACACACACAGACACACACAGATGTCTCTTACCTCCCAGCAGGCAGACTGAGGTGACCAGATGAACCATACTCTTTGGCTTAAGTCCTCAGCTCTCCGGGGCTTTTTAAAATTAAGCGCAATGTGTATACACAATTACACACACAGGGCGGCCACACACACACACACAGCTACAACACGGGCGTCTGAAACTCTTCGGTGTGTGTGTTCAGTGGGACACACATGGGCGGCTCGGCTTTAGGGACTATGCTGCACTGTTGTTGAGCATCTCTCAGGGACACAGAGAAGACACAT
>OOFC01048419.1:71953-92260 GCA_900323345.1 Pseudochromis fuscus
AAGCACAAATATAAGACTTGTATTTTAGATGAAAGCTGTAACATAACATTTATTCTCATTTGCGCTCGTGGACACGGAGTCTTTTTAACTAAACTGTCACATTTGAGGGAACCTACAATTACAATGACTAAAAATAATGTCATAATGTAGAATAATTGATTTTCTATTTTCTCAGGATATGATTACATATGATTTTATTACTTTACAAAGTATCTCGTTTTATAAAGTGTGTATTTTTATGTATCATACACCTAATTTATTTTTCTATTATTATATTATTTTGTTTTGTTGCTCAAGTCTTTTATACTTTATTTTATAAAGCTGTCTCTCGGAACAACGCACGAACTCCACTTTACCTGTACTGTCCTGTACCTGCGCAAATTACAATAAACATCTATTTTTTTATACATACAGGAATAAAGTGTCCCTAACTTTGCGCAAGATTCAGGACTTCAGAGACACAGATTGCAAATAATTTGCTATTTATTATGGGATTTGACGCATTTGTGTGTCGCCGTCACACCTTGGATGAACCCCTCCTAGATCTGCCCACGGAGGCTTCGCTTTCAGTGGGACACCTACTGTGAAAGTTCACCGGAACTGTTGGTACTGCATCCCGTGTGGCTTGTGACACTGGAAATTAAACTTCAGAGGTGCTGTCTCCCCGCCTCTTAACAGAGAGCAGATGGTTTACCTGGACTCCAGCTCGCTGTCCTCTCCTCTGCAGCGCACGTGTTTTCATTCATCCGCTCTGCTGCCAGCAGTTAACGCCTCCATTCACAACAGCTTCACAGTCCCACGTAGAAGAAGTTTGCGCTCATGTTTGTGGCTCGAGCTCCCGCCGGGAAGACAAATAGTGTGCACCATCACGCTGGGAGCACAGTAGATGCGCACAGAGGTGAACAAGCGCCTTCTGAGGTTGACTGATCAGATGGATAAGGAACAAATGGTGGGATTAACACAGGAAGAAAACTGTTGTTTCACTCAGTGATAAACAAACCTGCCCTTATTTTTTTAACACCACGTGATATATGGTATGCTAAAAAAATTCAAACACCTTCGTACCCTGTAAATCCCAGAAAAAGGGGAAAGAGGACAGAACACCAACGATTTTACATATTTTATAATCCATCTCATAGATACCATTTCCAGAATTAATCTAAACAATTTACATTTTATTTCGATGCATAAAACTAAACTGCATTGCCCTCAGATTGATTTTTTACACCAAGTTATTGTATCGCAGACAAGGTACATAATTCCTCCAACTCCTTCTTTAACCTTTGGACTTAGAACAAATTAAATCATAGCTCATTGAGTAAATAAAATTTCAAGACGAAAGTCGATCTAAATGACTCCTCATTTAATGCGTAATCGCGTGATCAAGCTGCGTCAGAGTGCGTAATTGTGAAAATGTTAATTCATCCTCAGATTCAAAATCTAATGAAATCAGATCGGAGGCTGACTCCACTTACAACACTAAAGACAACCCCACATTTTCAGACACTAACGAAGAATGAAAGGCATCTTTAATGTGCTGCTCCTGCTGTTTGTTTGTTTGTTTGTTTGTTTTAATGACCTGAGCCAAGTGTCCGTTTACGCACAGGAAACTCTCCATCGCCTGTCAATAAATATCCGTCTCCACTAGACAAATTCACGGTTGCCTATCTTGAGATTTTGTGAACTGTAATCTGGCTGCCTGAGTTTGCATGTTAGGAGAATATTTTGCATTAAGGCGGGAGCCAGATCACACCAAAACACCCGGAGCCAAACCTCCACCACAACCGCATGTGTCTCTCCTGACTGGCTGCTGAGCTCAGATGGGAAAGCCCGCAGAAGAGAGTTGTTTTTTTTTTTTTAAATATTATTTCCATTTAGTCATATGAGGTTGCAATTTTTTATAGTTTTTAGCAAGACTGAACTAAAATTAGTCTATTGAATGCTTAAAAAAAGAGGAAATGACCAACAAAAGCTGGAACTTGAATAAGTTGCAGACATCATAAAAAGTGTGGGACTTGAAAACAAAAAAGACTAAAGTACAATGTCAGAGCAGACTTAAGGCTCGAACCGTCATTTTAAGAAGTTTCATTTAGTAAAACTTAATATATATCGTTATGAGAAAATTAAAATAGAGTCAGAACTGTTTGATTTATCAAGTGCTCTGAAAAGACAAAACTAATTTTGATGATACTGCAACTCTTCTTCAACTTACGACAAATTATTAAAGGATTTATCAAGGGATAGAGAGCAGGTGTATTAGAGAGTGTGTTGGTCAAAGTTGTGAAATTAAACAAAAGCGAGGAGTGAAAGTGACATATGAGGCTCACAAAGTGGAAAAGATCCAATTTCTCTGAATCAAGAGGAGAAAATATCGATTTTTCTGACAATGCCTGAAATTTTCTTATGGGTTCTACACAAGTTATCCACATTTACTAATAACTAAAGGGACAGTTCAGAGCCACAATCATTGCACAAACATGCTCCATAGAACAGAACAGACTTCATTCATTCCTTTGGGGGAAATTCAAAAAATGAGCAGATGATCAGTCCAGAGTGTTTTAATGCAACTTGTCATCGGTGAAAAATTCTGTTAAATTCTACTCAATCATCAAAAATATTTTATTAATTCTGTTTATTGTTCAGTTACAGTTTCTGTCCCCATGTGGTCTAACTGTTGTCTCCACAGGCTGTATATACAGGGTCTCAAAAGTGAAGCCAATACAGAAGTGCAAAAATGTGCAATATCCCCAATGGTCACTAGATGCTGCCTCCAAAAACACTCTGGCTCCATCCATCCATCTTCTAAAGCCTCGTATCCAATGAGGTCAAAAGGTGGGACAGACTCCAGCCCCCAGCTGGCAATGAGCGAGACAAGGACAAGACGCCCATCCATCACAGCTAATTTAGAATAATAACCTCACCTAATGTCCCATGTCTTTGGACTGTGGGAGTCCGTCAGAGCACCCACCTGGAGACAGGCAAAAGGAAAACATGTAAGCTCCAACAGAAAGGCCCCAGCTCACATTCAACCCTTAATGATGTGAGGGGACAGTCCTGGTGGACTTCAATTCAAAAATTGGTTGCATGTGACAAATGAGTGCAAAGCAACTCTTCACCACACAACTTGTGCCATGAAAAACTGGGCATGGACCAAGGACCCAAATGCAGACACCGGGTAGGAGCAGGTAAATTAAAGTAGGTTTTAATCTGAGCAGAGGTGTCAAACTCCACAGGTAGAAAGACAGAATCCAAAGAAACAACCAAAACATGACCAACAGGGCTGGGCCGCAAACCAGAGCTACAAACAAACTGACACATGAGGTTAAATACACAAGGTAACGAGACACAATGACACACAGCTGGAGACAAATCATGACAGGTGTGACGAGGCAGACAGGAAGGAAAACTTGAACATACACACAAGGAACAAGACTACCAAAATAAAACAGGAAACATGAGAAAAGGAAACGCGAGACACGACACATAACAAGACACAGACAGAAACAACCACTGAAACCAGACAAGAAACAAGAGTAAATACAAGAAACCATGACAATAATCTAACTAAAAATACATAGAATCATGACAACTCGACAACTTCAGCACTAATCCCAATAGTCACATGTGATAAATGAGTGCAGAGCAACTCTTGACCACATGACTTGTCCTTTGGCCTGAAACAAATTCATCTAAAAAGGAGAAATATTCAAATGTGATGGATTTTAAAGAAAATCCACCAGCAGCATTCTTCCTATCAAAGTGAAGACGTTACTGCAGGTTTGTGGGTCAGAGGCTGCAGCGTGGGTCATACTGGGCTGGTACAGGTTTGATATTCCTGCTAATGGATTGCCAAGGTTGTTGAGACCAGGACCATTAGTTTTAATAATGAGACAGCAGTGACCACTAGCTGCTCCAGTAGGTCTGCCCTGGATGTCAGCTTCAGTCTGGTCTGGAGTTTGTTACAAGATGCACCTAAGTTCTGCACAATTAATGCAATTAATTTCATCCAGTGCTTGTCAATACAACAGCTTTGGATCCACTGAACTCTTACCTCGATCAGATCATGGCAGACATTAGTTAAATATAAGCAGCAGTGGTGAAACTGAAGCAGGAAGTAGGTGAAATGAAGCCAGCTCAGCGTCTTTTGTTCGACTTTCCATTTGTGCTTCATAAAACTTTTTTTTAAATCATCAAATGCAACAAAAAAAACCTTTAAAATCCTCGAAATAAAAACAAAAACCATAGAAATGCCCTTGCCTCCGCCAAAACACCAGTGATTCAGCTCTGGTGGAAGTGCTGGGCTGCCACCAGTAAAGGACTGTGGTTATGCTTGGATTTATAATTGTGTCCAGCTCTGTCTTTCCCATTGTTCAGGTTACATCAGGAACAACTGAAGCTGAGTTAACAATTAAAATAAATCCTAATAGATGATGTCTTGATGAACAATGAGCCGTTAGGACACCAGGAGACATTTGACGGACTTTTGGGCGTCTTCCCTTTTGTTGCTGTGGAGCATCCTCAAAGAAGGAGGAGGATTTATCACATCTATGAAACTGAGGGTGAAAAAATCTCTCTGGCAGTTTCACTGATCAATGATGAAAAATCACCTCAGGGACTTTTTGACCTGAGAAATCAAAGAGAGCTTCATGACTTTCTCCTTCAAGTTATTAATATCGTTTTATTCAGGACGAGCTCTCCATCACTCTCCTCCTCCTCCTCCTCCTCCTCCTCTTGATCCTTCATGATACTTATAAAAGATGAGTCATAAGGGAACTTCTGCAGTAATTTAGCGCTTTATTGCCTTCTCCACTGAGGAGCTACATTTTCCAAGCCAGACGGGGAAGTCTGGAAACTCTCTGGTGATATTTGTCTAACGTTGGTTTTCCACTAAACTCGACTGAACCACCCTTTGACATCAGGGTGGAGAGCTATAGATTCCCAGTGGTCCACATGTTATCCATCAGTTATTAAGTAGGGTTGGGTACCCCACTTTAAATTTAGTGAGTACCAGGTATCCATAAAAAAATTATAATTTCAGTTCCACTTGTCGGTTCCTAGACACGCTCATTTTACACAACGGCTGCAAACGATCTTTAGATATCTGCCAGGACCTGTCTGTTACGTATCTAACATGTCACGTGATGCCGCATGACAACAGGAAATGGACCGGGGAAAGCGGTCGAAAGTTTCCCCTTTTCCACCGAACGGGTTCCAGTGCTAGTTCAGGGCTAGTTCCTGGCTTAGGCCCAGTTTGTTGTGTTTCCATCACTGCTTCATCATCATATGCGACCAGCAGGACATCGTGATTTCCCAAAACTGAAGAAATACTGCACGTAGCAATGCAAAACTGCTTTGTTAACACAATCATGTTGTAACTAGAATATCCGCAGAAAAAAAATATTGTTTTCATGGACTGATAGTAACAGCATAACAGTAGTTTGTTAACAGCGGCTAGCTTGCCAGCAGCCGGTTGTTGTGAACCGGCTACCATTAACCGGAACCATTAAGCTGCATCACCCTGCACAGTACTGGACACAGTTACATTTTGACCCTGTTAAGAGTTTGTTTTAAAATATGTCTTGGGTGATCAGATAACGAGTGGACAGCTGAGACACATCTTTATTTACACCTGAATTTAGCAACCGTACTGCTGACCACCTGTCTTGGGATGTCCCTATAAACGCAAGAAAAGACAAGCAGCAGCCTTCAGTCCTGCATCGGTGACGTCTTCACTGTTGTCGGGGAGTTGACTGATCGGATCTCAGGGTGTCCTGGGAGTTGTTGACACTTTCATTTAGCACTATTCACTTGTAATCTGATCACCCAAGGTGCATTTTAAAGCCAGGTGTAAACAGGGTCTTTGGCCTGATGTTGGTTCTAGATGATTCCCAAAAGGAGCATGAACATCTGGACTAAATTTCATGGCAATCCATCCAGTTGTCTAATTTCGGAGCTACTATCTTGGAGGTTCAGTGAAACCACTTAGCGTACATCATCTGGGAATCTTGAACTTCCCTCTTTTGGCAGCAGACATTTTGACGTGATGTATAAGATAAAGCAAAGATAAGGAAACCACGCCAATGAGCCGATACAGGATGGCTGCAGCAGCTCACTGTGAAGGGATGAGAAACAAAAGCTCACTGCATCTCAGTTTCTGCATATTTTGCTGCTTTCTGCTTTACAAATACATTATCAGCTGCTGCACAGACTGATGTACCAACTACACAAAATGAACAGTTTACTAGATACACCTGCAACCTGACAAACTCACAGTTACAAAGATTGTTGGAGTTATTGGGAAATACATCAATAACAAGAAGACTGAAACCAGTCGTATGTCATATGGCAAATATGAAGCTGCAGCCATTAGCTGGTAGTAGTAGCTTAGCTTAGCATTAGTTTAGCATGAGTACCATAAAAGAAAACAGCTACTCAAGAACCTTAAAACTCACTGATTGGCATGTTGCATCTAGTCTGTTTCATTGAAATGGATTAGGAAGAATAGATAAACAGACAAAAGTATGACATGTTACTTATTGAGATTTGAAGATGCAGGGTTTTTGTTTTGTTTTTTACCGTTGGACTGAGCTGAGCTGCTGGTTTTTCTCAGCTAAACTGACCGGCTGCTGGATGTAGCTTCATAATTTACAGAAAATCATGAGACTGAGGTTGATCATCTCGTTTAACTGGTGGAAACTACAAGAAGTAGATCTAATCCTCTAAGAAGCTTCCAGTGATACTAAGTCAGTAAAGTAGACCACTAATCCAGGGACCCAGGCCTCATGGCCCCAATGGCCTCTAAAATTTACTGCTTATAAACTTTAGTCGTCTTTGAACCAGGTTAATTTAAACATAAAACACTGGTGCTCTGAACACGGAGGTTGCGCTATCAATGTGGGACCTAAGATCCGAAAACCTCTCACTAAACACGCCTGTGCTACACCAGCCTCACACCAGCTGCATGAATAAAAGCGGGAAGGGGATGCAAACCCTGGTTCAGGTAGGGGGCAGAAGTAGAAGAGGTAGAGTAGAGATGAAAGAGGGGATGGGATACAGACCCTGGGGGTAGTGATAAGTACAGAGTACTCATTTGAGTGGTGATGGAGCAGGTCTAGGAGGTAGGAGGGAGCCTGGTTGGTCAGTGCTTTTTGAATGAGGAGTAGTGTGTGATGGGCAGCCAGAGTAGTTTTTGGAGGACGGGGGTGATGTGGTCCCGGGAGCGGGTGTGGGTCAGCAGGTGGGCTGCAGAGTTCTGGATGTATTTTTGAAGTTTGTTCAGGCTTTTGGATGGTGAGCCATAAAGGATGATATTGCAGTAGTCAAGTCTCAATGTAATAAATGCATGGATGAGGGTTTTAGCAGCAGTGAAGGTGAGTGAGGGCCGGAGGCGGGCGAAGTTCTTGAGGTGGAAGAAAGCGATCCTGGTGATGTGGTTAATGTGGCGATCGAACTTGAGTTGAAAGTCCAGAGTGATTCCAAGGTTCTGGATGTTTAGGGCAGGAGACGGAGTGCAATCATCGAAAGTGAGGCTGAAATCATGGGTGGGGTTAGTGCGGGGTGCGGGGTTGACGGTGATGATGATGTCCATTTTGTCACTGTTTAGTTGGAGATGTTTATTTGCATCCATGATTTACTTTCTGTTAAGCAGTTGTTGAGTGTGGAAGGGGTGGTGTTGATGATGGTTTTAGTGGAAATGTAAAGTTGGACATCGTCAGCGTAGCAGTGGAATTGAAGGCCGTGACGACAGATGATTCTGACGAATGGGAGGATGTATAGGACGAAGAGGAGGGGGCCAAGCACCAACCCCTGGGGGACACCTTGAGACAGAGGAGCAGGGGAGGTGGTGCAGTTGTTGACATGAATGAACTGGTGCCGATTGGTGAGGTAAGAGTGAATCCAAGACAATGCTGTGCCACTGATGTGGAGGGATGATTACAGACAGGAGAGCAGGAGGGAGTGGTTGATGGTGTCAAAAGCTGCAGTTAAGTCGAGGAGGATGAGGATGGTGAAGTTTCCAGAGTCAGCAGAAAGAAGGATGTTGTTGATGACTTTGATGAGGACTGTCTCGGTACTGTGTTTTGACCGAAAACCGGATTGGAAGGACTCAAACAGGTTATTGGAGGTAAGTTGGACTCTGAGTTGTGAGGCAACAGTTTATTCCAGGATTTTGGACAGGCAGGGAAAATTGGAGATGGGGCGGAAGTTATCTGGGTTTTCAGGATCGAGGCCGTTTTTTTTTTGAGGATGGGGGTGATGGCAGCTAATTTGAGGGTTTGAGGGATGGAACCAGAGCTGAGGGAGGCATTAATAATGTCCGTGATGAGTGGAGAGATGACAGGGAGGCAATCATTAATGAGTGACGATGGCATGGGGTCAAGAGTGCAGGTGGACGTTTTCATCGCAGTCATGATGATTGGTAGTTGTGCAGGGGATACTGGACAGAACTGGGACAGGGGCTGGATCGTGTGTGGTGGTGAAGCAGGCGAGGAGGTGGGAGGGATGCCAGACACATTGAGGTTACTGTAGATGGCGTTTATTTTTGCTTGAAAGAATGAAAGGAATGATTGGCACTTTTCGGTGGTGAATGATGAGGAGGTGTTGTCATGGGTCTCGAGGAGGGAGTTGATGGTTGAAAACAGGGCCTTAGGGTTATGTGAGCCAGCGTGGATAAGGTGAGAATAGTAGGTGGACCGGGCAGAGTTGAGTGCATCTTTGTAATGCAATAGGTGGTAAGCTAGAAGGTGTGCTGATAGACTGGTTTTCTTATGTAGGCGTTCCAGTTGACGTGTCCGGGTCTTCATTTGGTGGAGTTCAGGGGTGAACATGAGTGAAGGAGGCGGTTTTCATTTTGGTGCGACCGAGCTAATCCAGAATATAATTTCAACATTAAGTACATATTAGACTTCAAAAGGGGAAGATTTAGGGGTGTGGTTAGTGTGCTTGACAGATCTGGTCTCCAGTGAGTCGAGACCTGTACTGTAGTCTCATATTTGGTTACCGTCCTCGAGTTTTGGGGGTCTGACCGGCCTACTCAGTCCTCCCTTCATATCCAAATATGGTCATGTGTGGCTTAAAAACATGGCGATATCTTTGAACCTCATGTAGTCGTTTCCTTTTATTTTAAAATCACTTTATTACCTCAGGTGCTTTTGATTATTCAACTTCCAACCACTGCAATCATCATCCACATTAGGCAGTATCCTCAGGTTCAAGGGTTAGACGCACCTCCTCACACCTCCCTTCATATCCAAATATGGTCACTTCTGGCAGCAAAAAAACCCAACATGGTGATGTTCAAACATCAAACTTCTAGCTTCAAAATCCACCAACCAACAGGTGATGTCATGTTAGTATCGTCCATGCTATAAGCTTATTGTCAGCAGCCACTTAGCTTAGCTTAAGACTGGAAATAATAGCAAATAGGCTGCTGAGCTCTGCCCAAAGGTAAAACGAAATCCACCTGCCAACACCTCGTAGGGTTACTGATCTTGTTTCTTGTAAATATGACTTTGATGTTCTTATCAACCTCTGAGAGGATGTATATCCCCATTTTTTTTCAACTACACCTTTAAACAAACCTTGGTTCACGTCCAATGATACAGCTGCTTGTTTTTTATTAGTATGTAAAAGACACGCTGTTAAACCAGATACTGAGATGAGGTCACTTGAGTTATTGTCTTGGTCTTGAGTCCTGACAGAGCCAAGAAATTACACATCTATTGTCATAAGTCAGTTTTAAAGGGCTTCATGAACTGTACAACTTGACATCAATCTCATGTTGCAAAGTGCAATTTAAAAAGGAAAAACTCTGTAAAAAGAGTCCATAAGGGGGTAAAACACGACGAGTAAATAAACTTTGACGTGCAAAATCACATACAGTATTAAAGTAAAACTCAAGATAGTATGGGTACATCACCTACCCAATAGAGAAAATAATGTTTATCCATATCAATAGTTGAGAACATGAACTGGTCCCAGACTCTGCGTAAAAAAAATATGATGATGCTCAGACCCCAATGGCCCCAACTGCCTTCTAAAGACAGTAAAGAAGTAAATTGTCCTCGCCATCATAAGACCCTCAAAGCTATCAGCTGACATGTTGGCGCTATCTTCCTCCTCAGATCTAATTAGCCTTCAGAGAGGCTTTAGATATACACCACTGCTTCCACCACTGACCTTTGTTGTTTGTTTGTGTTGTGCATCATTTTCCCCCAAATCCATTCAGCCCCGGGGTCACTGAGGACTCGCTAATGCCACTTGAAATGCAGAGATTAAAATATTTATAGGTACTCCCTACACACCAGTGAAATTCACAGAATATATGTATAACCATTAAAATAGTTCTTACACTCAGGGGTAGATAAGGACAAAAATCTAAATGCACAGCTGATGTTTTGTGTCTAAGTTTGGCATCAAGATCAGATTAATGTGGTTTATTTCATAAGTTAACGCGGGGCAAAAAGCAAAAACATGTGATTTTAAAACAAGTGGTAGTTGAAGTATGTATTATCTACTATCAAAACGAGTGCACAGTTGAGGAGATAAACTCCAAATATATTTCCGGACGTCACAGTTGGTCAGGCAGCAGATTTACTGCCTGGGGAGCATTGGGACACATGTTGTTATTGGTGTTTTTAATGATTATTGAGTTTTAACTCCTCATGCACTGTTACCATCTGGAAAAAAAAACTGCAAAAAGTGACATTTTTTCTCCTCCGTAGCACAAACCTATCACATTGGGCAGTGACCTCAGGTTCAAGGGTCAGACCCGCCTCCTCACTCCCCCCTTTACATCCAAATATGGTCATGTCTGCCTCCAAACAACCAACATGGTCACGTTCAAATGCCTGGCTTCAAGACACAAAGACCAGTAGGTGACATCACATTTGCTTCATCCCTGTCGTGTCAATGTGAAAAGCAGCTGCACATTAAGGTCGATTTTATTGACATGAACACACTCAGAGCCTCAGCAGAGGATTAGAGATGATAACGACTCCTCGTAAAAGTCATTGTATTTGTTTAGGAAGTTTTTTGTTAGAGGAGTGAAATCTAGATTTGTATTCTCCTTCTCTGGTCTTTGTCGGTAGATTTTTTTTTAATTTATGTTGTATAAAAAGAAGCTAAACTCATAAAATAAATCATCTCATTGCTTCTGTGCAGCTATTTTATTTATTTTTTGGTTCATCCTGCAGTCGGCCAAGTCACCAGTTGTAAAAGGGACAGCTCGGGTCTCCACTTTAATGAGTGTTATAAAAGGGACAATAAAACTCAGCTTTTACGTGTTCATATTATTGACTGTGAAATGCTTTAAACTGCTTTAAAGGCCTGATTTACTTAACAGCAATCAGATGTTACTAACCAGAGTTTTCACACACAGCTCCCACAATCATTTTCATGTTGTGAAGATGAATGGGAGTTTCCCCGGGTGAGGGGTGTGTGTGAGATGAAGAATCAGAGTCATCTTTACAGTTTCTTCGCTCCTATACACTCCTGCCTGGTTGACATTCTCTAAAGGTCGCCTCTAATCCACAGGGGGTCATGTACCATAAACAAGTTTCAGTTTTCCCTAAGTTAGCAAACTATTTCTGGAGACTTGCCCATGCACACAGACTTCCAGGAGCCACTGAAACATGGTTTTAAACTACACACACATTTCCTAAAATATAGCTTCAAAAACCTGAGTCAAACAAAATCACATCATCACATATTTGATGCAGAAATTCAAATTAGATTGTGACTTTTTCTATTGTATTTAATTGTAGCTTTATTTGACACTAAAGAAAACAAATAATCCTCTTTAGTCGTCCTTTAGTATTACTGTTAAAAATACTTGTATGTGTTTATTACATCCTCCACCCTGTTTGTTCAAGTCTCCCACTCCTTTCCTTGTAATGTCTGTGGGTACATTATTCTATTGTATGTATAAATATAAAATCCTGTATTTTTAGGCTGGATTTTTAAAGTCTGCTGAATCACTTAAACAATGCATTTTGTTTAACCTAAAGGTCCATGATCAGCAAATACATGGTTTCTGGAGGAGTTGGTGCAGTTTGTGACAACAGGGTTTCTTCCAGTATCATCAAAAAATAATAATTTTAAGAAAAAAAAATCATTTTAAAAAGCCCCAAAGGGAATAGCTGCATAATCCCAACTCTTCAGATTAAGCACACTGAAGTAGATATTGTTAAAAGTAAGTGCTTCAAGCTTTAAATCCACATTCATGATTATTTAAAACATGCTGTTAGAGCCGATATGTAACAATGACCCAAAATGTAACAACTTCCTGAATTGTTATAAAAAAAATGTAATAAAACCCGGAATGTAACAACTGGTCGATAATGTAGCAATAGTGCTGAGTCTGAAATGTAATAAAACTCCAAATGTAACAAGTTGTTACATTTTTCCAGGGTCAGCACTTTGTTACATTATCAACCAGTTATTACATTTGGGGTTTTATTACATTTTTTTAATTACAATTTGGGTCATTGTTATCGGGCTCTAACACATGCTAATATAAAATACAAGAGTAAAACCAACTAATCTGGGAATTGTCTTCATTATTTTGTAAAGCCACTGATCATATCAGATCAAATAATCAGGGTTTCAAAAATGTGATTTTAAAACCACTTTGTAACAAATGTCTTTATCTAATTTTTTGTTCCGAGTAGTAAATAAAAATGACGTATTTCCAAATCGATTTTTCCACATTAAAATCAAATGAATCTGTTTGCTTTGATCCTCTTGTAGAACAGGGACATGCTTTTACAAAATAAAAAGTATGAACTTTACATGCAGGGGGTGAATATGAGTTCAGTTTATTCTAAATGCTGCTGCCACTTTTTAGAGACTTGCTTAGTTGCCCCTCACATGGACGGGGAACATAATTAAGTAATGCAGTGAGCTCCTACACGGACTGAATGAAAGAAACTTATTGAATCGCAGCATCACAGAACACTTAATGTGAAAGGGAAATCCAATGAGGAGGCTAAATATAGCAGGAATTTGCCCTGACACAGAGCTGCAGTGATGGCTAAGAGATAAATGTCCCTCGTGTCATGGATGCTGAGCAAAGATAAATACAATGTGTGTGCCTGAACTTTTAACTTTAATCTCTGTGTTCATATTTTTTAAACTCAAAGTTCTCCAGTTTTAAACTTTTGCTGTTTTGTAGTTGGAAGAACTACATAAATTAAGATGCTGCCACGGACTGTATATAGCAACCAGGGCTCAACAAAGGCTGCAATACTCCTGATGGCCACTAGAGGCTGGCTGCAAAAAACTCTGGATCCAGTTGACTTCAACTCAAAAATCCTCATTTTTAATCAGGAAATGCTCACGAATCTGATGTCATTAGCTGAAGTCAACTCTTCTTCTCGGTTATCTGGTGGGAGGAGTTAGGGGCGGGGCTAGTCTGATCTGAAAATCATTAAGCAGATATTAGGCTTCAAAAAGAGGAGGATTTAGGGGTGTGGTTCGTTTGATTGACAGGTCTGGTCTCCAATGAGATCAGCTCCAGTCTTATTGGGCCGTCATCTTGTGTTCAAGGATTAGACCCGCCTCCTCACTCCTCCCTTCATATCCAAATATGGTAACTTCTGACTCCAAACAAGCAACATGGTGACATTTAAATGCCAAACTTCAAAATAAGAGTCCACACACCAACATCTGACATCACGTTACCTTCACAGATGAAAACTGTCCTTTTGATCATTTACAAAACATTTTGAAATCAGTTAATAATGTAAACAATCACACACATTACAGTATAAAACATGCTCTGCAGTCATGATCTCACCCACATCTCTCTATCATCTTGCTCTCTTAATCCCATTGACATTGTAACAGTGATGGGGTCTCAGTTTTTTATATCTCAAATCTGTAAATTTTACTTTGAAGATAATGGTTTTGAAGTTTATCGATACAAGTTTACAGTACAATTAATGTTGATTATACAGCAACACTATAGAGAAGAAATATGTTACTGGAAAGTTCTAGAGATTGCAGCAATAAATTTTACTGTAATTACCTGTTAAGATATATTACAGCTGTAGCCTTGTAAAAATACCATTCAACCACCACAGCTGCCACTGTTTAACTGTAATTTCACACAAAATAGTTACAGTGTTGTGTTTAATCTTATGGGTGGTCATTTAAGGAGGAGTCCCCATCAGTCTGAACTCTCTCCTGGTTTTAATCGTTGATTACTTTGGAGACAGCGCTGCTCTCTGGATCGTGTGTCAGTTGCGGGCTGAGTTTATGGACAAAATGTGTTTCCACATCTTGTCAGGATAAACAAGGTGACATGCTATCATAAAATAAGCTGTTAAAATGACACCTCGCCTTGAATTTAACGTGGCTGCTAACGGAGGTTACGGCGCCTGCACTTGTGCCACAGCAGGGAAATCTCCCGAAAACAAAACGCAGGAGAAGATCAAAGCTGAAACGAAACATATTTGAGATTCCAGTGTCATTAGTTCACATCAAACACTGTGTTACAAACCACTGGAGCTGACTGAGCAGTTTAACGGGGGAAAGTGAGAGGGATTTGTTTAATGACGTAATATCTGACCACAGGGGAGCATCCTCTTCCTCATGATTAAATGTGTTGGATTTGAACAATGCAAGGTGATCCTTAAAAAAAAAAAAAAAAAAAAAAAACAAAAACCTTCTGTATCTTTTAATTCTTCACCAGATTAAATATTTCCTGATGTTTTTGGAGCCATACTTCAAGGTGCACAGTAGAGTTTGCCCATAATAAACAAGATGCAATAATCACAGTCCCCATGTGAAGGCAGAGGTCTGGGTACGTTTTGGTTTCTTATGACCTCACTGGGGAGCACAAACTGGAAAAGTTACCATTAAATATTTTGGTAACACAACCAGTTTCAGGAACCATATTAGTCATTTCCCCCTGAGGTGAAGTCAAGAATACAGTGAGACCAGCTAATTGTCCTGCATCTGAATTGTTGAGAAGTGTAATAAAGTTGTATTTACACATGACAGCCCCTGTTGAAGCCAATAATGTAATAACAGCCAATAACATAATGAATTTGCCTTTTTTGAAATGTAATAGGCCAATAACGCAATAACTGGCCAATAACTTAAAAGAAGTCCTGAACCGATAGCGTAATAACTGTTGGCCAATAATGTAATGATTTATTACGTTATTGGCTCAGTTATTACGTTTGCAAAGTTTTTTTCTTTTACCAGGCCAATAACGTAATAATAACGTAATGATTTATTATGTTATTGGCCAAAAATTATTGCATTATTGGTTCAAGACTTTTATTACATTATTGACCAGTTATTACGTTATTGGCCTGTTACATTTCAAAAACATTTCAAATGTATTACATTATCGGCTGTTATTACGTTATCAGCTGTTATTACATTATTGGCTTCAACAGGCCCATTTCATTATGTCCACTTACTTCTTCAATCGAATTGAAGGAGCCTCAGCAAGAATATGAACTTGATTGTATGAGTTTTCAAATGAGAAACTTACAAGAATTAATCATGTTGCCTTTTGCCAGATCTGTATAAGTTGATTGAACTCGGTTCTTCAATTTATCAGTAAAACAAAGTAAAGGAACGAAAAAGGTGGGAACCTGGAGGCGGGACTAATCCTGGGAGAGGAAGATGTGTAAGAATTTCTCCTGGATGTTGGGATAACATGCTTGAAATGATCCTTGAGATAATTGAGTTTAAACAAATTGAAATTATCCAAACTTATACTGGAAAGTCAAATGTGTCTGATTTATTTGAACCTAAACCTTGAAACTGAAAGTTAAAACTACAAAGAAGTTCATTTCAATTGGTGAGAGAGAGAGACACAACCTTTCATTTCAATTTAATATAATTCGTTGATTTAAGTTGAAATATTGAGTTGAATTGACAAGGTCTCAGAAGTTAATCTTCAGTCAGAAGTTGCAATGTTAAGGCAGCTCTAAAATTGTAGTTCACTCAACTACGTAAAAAAAGTTGAAACAAAACAAGTCTTTCCATTGACTTAACTTGGATTTTCAAGACAGCAGGGAACTTGTATTTGTAAGATAAACTGTGTAGTTACATTATAAATTACTTGATGAAATAGGAACTAGCTGGTGTATGTAATTACCGTATTTTCCGGACTATTGAGCACACCTGTCTATAAGCTGCTATTGAATTTATTTGAACAGTTTCATGTGGTCCACTCTGACCAGGTCTGATGTGACGAGGCTAAATGTATCGGCGGCACGGAACTTGCTAGCTTGTAAAAAGCTAACGAGCTTCGTGCTGCAGATACATGAGCCACACCGGTGTTTAAGCCGCAGGGTTCAAAGCGTCGGAAAAAAGGAGCGGCTTATAGTCCGGAAAATACGGTAATATCTTCTGTATGACAACACCTCTTCAATTTACATTTAAACAACACTTTCACAGGTCAGGGCATTTATTACAGGTCCTCATCAACACCATGAAGTGCACATGGGAGTACATCCTTTGAAGCTGTAAATCATGAGTGCCTTGGTCTGTCATGGATGCTTGTTATACACAAGCACATGTTAAAATAATGCTTACATGTTGGACATAAAATGATAGCGAAGGATGTAACCAGTAACCAGTGTGAGGCCAGATTGCTCTGTCCCAATCTAAACCAAATTGCTCTGCAACACTCAAACTCGTCTATTCACAGCAGCTATGGTGACTTAAACCAAACACTAGAGCACACAGGCCAGACGGCTACTCGACCACTCACACCTTAAATAAAACAGACAAAGCCACAAGAACAACAACAGAAAACAGCTGTTATAAAGCAATGATTAGTGAAAGGCACACTGGATCTAATAGGTCTGGGAAAACCAGTGGTTGGCTCCTTTAACTCCCTCAGCTGGAAAAATGCAGGTGACTAGAATCTGTACAAACATGTTAATACTGGATCAAAGGCACAAAGAAACTGATTAAAACATCTACATTAGGTGAGAGAAAACCTGCTTATGGCTGATGTGCATCAATACCGTATTTTCCGGACTATAAGCCGCTACTTTTTTCTGACGCTTTGAACTTAAACACCGGCGTGGCTCATGTATCGGTGGCACGAAGCTTGTTGGCTTTTTACAAGCCGATACGTTTAGCGTCGTCACATCAGACCCGGTCAGAGTGGACCACATGAAACTGTTCGAGTAAATTCAATAGCGGCTTATAGACAAGGTGTGCTCAATAGTCTGGAAAATATGGTAATTATCTAACAGCCCTTTGATACTATAAGATGTCTGAAAACATTTTTAGAAAGAGATCCTACCCAATCAAACAAATGTGGTCTCAGCTGCTGTCTCAGTGCAAGAACAAAGGGGGCGGAGTCTATAAAAAAGGGGCGTGCAGCTCCGCCCCCTTTCCCTACAACACTTTAAGCATTCTTCATTGCTGTAGCATTTACTTACTACTTAAAGGTGGCTGACTACTAAACAAACTTCACTGTCATTTCATCTATACACTAGTGATTATGGACAGAACAAACAAAACACAAGCAAACGAGAAGAAAACATCAACAACTCTTCAACACACGTGCAGACTGTAGAAAGAAAATGCTGGAAAGTGGGAAAACGCAACGAAATATTGTGCAATGAAACATGCAGCAATGGAAATGTTGTGATCATATTGTGTGCATTTTTCCAAAGACTGCAGAGGTGAAGGCTGTATCTGTCAGGGGTCTTTGTCCTTTCAAATTAAAAGCTCCTCCTCCCTCACAGTGTGTTTCATGTTTAGCATCATCTCTGCATAGTTTCACATTCAGCTGAGCCAAAATACATGTGCTACAGTTAGGAATCTGCATGTGTATTATTGTGCACTCTGCCCTTATTGTTACTTCACATTCATTGGCAAAGTAAAGCAAAAAGCAAGTGAGAAGTTTGGAGATGAGCAGAGAAAGCTGTCCTGCAGGAGGCTGCGCTCTGGGAAGACGACACCTCCCAGATGGAGCTGGACGAGGAAAGACATCTGAGCTCACCTCTGTCCACCTCTGTCCGGCTCTGCAGCCAGACTGACCAAGACATTAAACTTTAAGACAGTGGTTCACTGGATCAAAGTCACTCTGGGTTTCCTGCTCAGTCGTTGGTTACACACGAAATAATGTGGTTGTGTTGTTTTAACCCAGAACCTGATCAACACTGCACTGACAACATGCTGGGTTCATTTAACCCACTAAGCTGGGCTGTTTGGCTTAACATTGTATTGTTTTTACCCAACATTTTATTGTTTGTACCTAACTTTTTTCTAGCATTGTATTGTTTTTACACCTTTTATATTGTTTTAACCCAACATTTTTCAGGATTTCACTGTTTGTAGCCAATATTGTGTTGTTTTAACCCAACATGTTTGAGCCTTTTGTTGTTTTTACCCAACATGTTACTGTTTTAACTCCAGTTTCATTGTTTTTATTCAACATTTGATCAATTTTACCCCAATTTTTATTCTTCTTTTCTTGTTTTTGCTCAACATTTTATTGTTTGCCTCTTGGTATCTTGATGGATGAGCATAAAAACAGCTGCAAAATTCTGGGTAAAAACAACAAAACCTTGGGTAAAAACAATAAAATGCTGAAAGTTTTTGGGCTATAGCCACAAACTGTTGGGTCAAAACAGCCGATCATGTAGCATGTAGCTAGTCCAATATCACAATAAAACAACCCAATAGTTTTTTAGTGTGTATTGTACTCTGGTTTGTTTCACCAGATAAAACCATCACATTCCCCCATACTATTTATCAGAAGAGGGAATACACTCCACAATTACAGGCACCAACATATAGAAAATAAAATGTAAGAGGTCATTTTTGACAGATTTATGGTGTTGGAAGCTTTATTTTCCCAGTGTGAGTATTAAAAACAACAACAAGGTTTTTAACTAAAAGGCTTAAAAAAATATCTTTCCTTCCTTCGGTTACTCTGGTGGCATATTTATGTTTTTTGGTTGTTTTTTCAGCATTCTTTACATAGTAATCCAGTACTCTTTGTATCTTACCCTGTTTTCTGCTTTTGCTCTGAGGTTAGCAGTTCAAGTTTTGCACAATAACAAACTTTATGGTCATTTGAAGAAGCTGTTAATCGATCAACTGCTGGGAATCAAATCACTACCTGCAAAATAATCACATCTCAGCTCCTTCAGAAATTGTTCAGCTCTTTGGTTTATCAGCGCGTTTATTGAACCGCACATGAATCCCTCCTGTGTTGTTGGAATATTCCAGTGTCGTCATTAACTGTATCACAGTCGAGGTTCGCCACAACCGCACGGTGATGTCAGCATGATTCAGCCATTTAATTTCAAGTGTTTTCAGACGAGGCAGCGGTGATGATTGACCACGTCCGGGGACCACCGCTGTTTGAGAGGAAGGTGAGCGGGGCAGCAGCAGCAGACGGAGGAGGAGGGGGCGGGTGGGGCAGCATCTGCAGAGCATCAGGAGGTATTCATGTTCCTGCTCAGGGAGGCTGAGGGAGAGCAGATGTGAGGAGATGGATGGATGGAAACCAGAAGAGGAGCTCATACCTTGTGATTATAAAGGGGAGCTTGTCAAGATGTCCGACAGCTCCGCCACAGCTGCTGTTCATAAAGCCAGACTCACTCATACAGCAGCACAGTCGTCGTACAGTTTTTCGTTACTCTCCACTTTGTTTTCCTTTTCCTCCCTTACACCTCGTCCTCAAGTTGTTTTATAGTTACGTCTTGACAGAAGAAAGGAAGCAGGGTCAGGACAGTAGCCTGTCCCTGCCAGTTCATGTTAACCTCCAGTCATCATTTCACTCTGTCACCCCCACAGACTGTGTGTGAAGCAAGTGGGACATCCAGCGTTGGTCTGTGGAGTTTTGAAGCCAAGAGATCAGCGTTTGAACGTCGCCATGTTGGTTGTTTGGAGCCAGAAGTGACCATATTTGTACATGACGTCAGGCGTGAGGAGGCAGGTCTAAACTTTGAGATTACCGTCCAATGTGGGTGAGACTCGACTTGCGCTGCTGTCATTGGAGGCCAGGCTTGTCAATCCAGCTAACCACGCCCCTAAATATTCCTCTTCTTGAAGCCTAATATCTACTTGATAAGGATTTGTTTTCCAGATAGACCAGATGACTGAGAATTAACTTATGGCACATTTACACTGGTACCTATTCGCTTCGGTTTGCTTCGGTTTTGGCGCATTTACACTGGCAAAAAAGTACCTGAAACTTGGTACCTGGTACAAGTTTTCGTACCTCCTCTCCTGCGGTTCCAAAAAAATTACCTGGTCAGGTCGGAGCAGGTACTAAAATCTTATTGGTCGGAATCGTCACTGCGTCGTTGTGTC
>OOFC01048420.1:0-19488 GCA_900323345.1 Pseudochromis fuscus
GAGGAGGCGTCCGGTGAGGGCGCAGTCGTGGAAGTAGATCCAGTGGATCTGCATGAAGAAGCGGTCGACCACCTGATTGGGCCAGAAGCAGTCCATCCTCAGCGCCACCTGGTAGGTGCAGTTTGTCAGTCCCTCGTAGATCCTGCAGGGGGCGACAACACACAGAAACAATTTACATAAGGAAATCTCAACTTTCTGGTTTCCAGAACTTTTATAAAAACACTCCTCGGGTTGAAATGATGTTATTGAAACGTCCTCTCAGAGACAGAGGGACAGAGGAGGGGATTCCTGTTGGAAAAAAAAAAAAAGCAAAGGAGTGTCTAGAATTACCAGCTGGCTTAACACAGCTAAATATAACCAGTAGGCGGTGGAGGGCAGGAGAAATGGAGATGCATACCATCAGGGTAGCGCCCTCAGTGCAGCGTTGCACCATAAGCAGGAGAGATTGTGATGAACGTCCGGTCTGCAAACTTTTTTCTTGCGCATATGACAGTTGCATCAATCACCCAGAATGCAATGCATGCAACATAACATGCCATATGTAATATTTCAATGCCCAACTACTAACCCACATGATACAGCGCTTTAAACTTAGCACAACATTATGGCAACTGTTGCTATTGCAGGTATTTTAAGTGTAAGTCACTTCGGATAAAAGCCTGAATTGCACGCCTGCTATGCTGCAGTGTTGCGTGCATGTGTGTGTGGATTGTGTTTCACATGCTGGAGGCTTTAGCCAAGCGCTCCGCTGCCTCCATAAGAGCCGACTATCAACACTAAAAGCTCTTCCGGCTGTAAAACCCACAGGATTAGGATTAAGTGCAGGGGAAAGGGTTAAAACGAGAGACTTGTGGTCGTGATTAAGATCTGGACTCACTTTGGATTAAGGTTTAAAGTTGATGGATTAGACGCTTCTAACAAGCACACAAAAGATGAAGCAGACGAGCGTTATTATCGCTGTGAGCGGAGTGAGGTGTGAATGACGCTGTCTTTTTAAAAATATCATTTTAGTGCATTCACACCCACGCCGAGCGAGATTTTAGTCATCTAATTGCACAATTTTTGGCAGGAAGATCTCAAGCACTAATTAGGCTAATTTAGAAAATCCTTCAAAAGAGGTTCATTTGCATTCTTGTGGAGAACGTTCCCCTCGTGGCAGACTGACAATCACAACTGCCAGTCACATGTAAAGGAGACGGACGGGGAGGAGGGTTGTTTTTGGAGCAGAGGAAATAAAGAAAGGTCAGTGGAGAGCTGTGAAGAAAGTCCGACCATCGTAGATCACTGCAACAAAGGAAATCAAAAAGTTTCTCTAAAATCTCACAGGATTTATTTATTATCTCTTCGATCAGCAGAGGAGGGAAAACTGCTGCTGATGCAGTTAAAAATAATTCGACCAAAATACTTTGAATCCACACGTCAAAGCTGCAGAAGTGTCTCTCTGATCAGACACAAGAGCAGCTTTTCATCTCGCCCACAGTTTGCCCTCAGTTACACTAAATGAATGAGCAGGATATCCTCAGTGGATACTCTTAAATTCATAAGTAACTAGATTCTCTCTCCTCTGCTTCAGTGGGATGAAGATTGATTGGATGCCATACACAGAACTGGCCTTTCTATATTTACACTGTTATGTTTGGATCTCACCTGAGTAACAACTTGGCTGCTGCTGCATGTGATACGTCGACATGTGGTGCAAGTCATGTCGAGCGCTCTCAAATAAAATCTATTATTATTATTATTATAAAGGCTGCTGGAGAAAAGTGGAACAGCTGTATTTACTGAGTACTTCATGTTTGAAAATGAGGGTTTTTGAATTGACGTCAGTTTTCCTGAAGCAGCCTCTAGTGGCCGTCTGTGGCGTTGCACTTTTTGCCCTTCATCCATTCCTCTCCCGTCTGATTTAAACTCCCAGCTCTCCCCTGAGCCTCCACTGTGGCGCTACATGTTGTTAGTTTGTGAACCCTGAGAGTATCTTCACAAAATTTCATACGATGAGTTACAACTCGCACCAGAGCATCGCTTAATGTGCTGCACCGAGAGAGGACAGCGAGCCACAGGGAAATCACACAGTTTTGACAGTAACTTCTCCTGCGAGCCTCCTTTTCTTCTTCCTGTCTGACTCATCACCCCCTCAACCCACTGCCAACGAAGCCACGATGCCCTGAGACAGTGTCACACACACACACACACACACACACGATGAAGTCCAGCAGACAGAGTGAAAAGGCCGCGACCGAGAGAGAAAACGCCGACAGAGTTGGTAAATGGCTTCAAACCTCAGGTCCTGCAGGGAGAATAGTGATGTGACACCATGTGATGTTTCCATTAAATCTGAGTATGACGAAGCTCTACACTGTGAAATACTCTTAAATATCATCACAACACAGTTTGTTGCTTTAGTTCATGTGAGATCTTGTGTAATTTTTGGCGTTTTATGTTCAGTAAACGACATTCACAAGCTGGAAAACTATGAAACCGATGAAAGGGGAATTAACTTGCTTGTCAATTACCGTATTTTCCGGACTATTGAGAGCACCTGTCTATAAGCCGCTATTGAATTTATTCGAACAGTTTCATGTGGTCCACTCTGACCGGGTCTGATGTGACGACGCTAAATGTATCGGCGGCACGCAGCTTGCTAGCTTGTAAAAAGCCAACGAGCTTCGTGCCGCTGATACATGAGCCACACCGGTGTTTCAGTTCAAAGTGTCAGAAAAAAGTAGCAGCTTATAGTCCGGAAAATACGGTAACAATCAAATCTGTAATATTCCAAAACCAATTCTTTATTTTAATTGTTTAAACATATATTTTCAATGTTATACTTGAATTTAACAATTTAATCTATTTAATTAAAACATTAAATCACAAAAAAAAATCTGTTTTTTTTTTTTTAAATTGTCATTTTATGTTTGTGTAGATTTTTTTCAGTGTAATTTTACATAACATATTAATTTAGTGCATTTCAAATACAGAGAAAAATCTGTAAAATGAGCAAAAAAACATTTTCTTATCAAAATATTCTGTAAATATGCTTTATTAAACATTAAAAAACCCAAAGTGGACACTACAAACTGCATTTTAATTCTGAATGTGGTGTATTTTCATAAGCTGGTTATGTTTTTAATATTACTGACCAGCTGTTTTGGTCACAGTGTGGTGCACTGGCTTCAGAGCTGCTGTTTCATTCATGCTTTGGATCATTAAAAGTTCACCTCTTTGCTTCACCCCTCACAAGATGTACAGCTTTAGTTCTTCCACCCGACTTTATGAATTTCTGAACTCACTGCGTTGTGTCCGGCCAGCTGCACCACAGACCGGGGTCCAGTCCTCCCATGTCCACTTTGAACTTGGCCAAGCAGAGGTCGTTGATCATCCTCTCGTAGAAACCTCTGCTGCAGCCGGACACCGATGGAAAGACTTGAGCTGTGGAGGAAACACAGACATGAGCAAAAAGCTTTTCCTCTGGTTATCTCCTGTTTGATTCTTTTATAATTAGGAATATATTAGTGCAACAAACAAGGTCATGTCCCGGCCACGGCTGCTCCTGCTGGGCCGTTTCTTCCCTATTAGGCTGTTACTTTCACCAAGAAAAAGATTTTAATTTGCACTCAGAGTCCCAATCCCATTTGTTTACTTGGGAGATGTGTGCAAAGAGCCTCTTAACGTGGAGGCAGGCCCACGGGACTCTGCAGTGAATGTAACACCAGCGAGCTGTACAGTAAGGAGAGGGGGAGTTAAGCTGGCGGAAAAGGCCCCGCGTGGAGACGAACAGGTTGTTGTTAGGACGGAGAAACATGGTGGATCTCGGTCTGCGCTGCACTGATAAGGGCCGACTGTGTGCCCATTATGTTTGCTCTGTCTCAGCCGGCTCTCTCCGGGCCCTTGAACACTCAAAGGGAGGCTGAATGTGTTGACACAAGCAAAGAGATGCCACAGAAAAGAGGAAAAAAAAAAAAAGGTCAGGACCTCATTTAGCATCAAAAACTGAATCTATGCAGAATTGAAGCTCCTGTTCGCTTGTTTATCTCCCACTGAGTTGAAGGGATGTTGAGTTTCACCTGTCTGTCTGCTGGCAACTGCTGCCGGGAGAAATCAGACAGTCAGAGCTGCCTCCCGGCTTTGGCTGTTAACCAGCGCTGTTCTGTTCTGTTTTCCAGGAAAAATCCAGGCGAATCACAACAGATGCTGCTCCTCGCTGAAGGTTCGGGGCCTGCATCGACTTGCTGCCATTTTCGTGGAGAGGAAACAGCCGACGGTTTGGCAGGAATCACAAATTTCTGTCTGCCATTCAAGGAGTCGATAAATATGGATTTGGAGAAGCTGATGCTCGTGAATATAAAGGAGAGGAATCAATCTCACATATTTTTACGCCCCATGCTGACCTGAATATGCTTCTTTACATGTCATCAGAGTAATCTGGTGAAGATATTTAACCCTTTGTCAACTCTCACACTGCAACAGGCTGATGCTGCACGATGGAGGGGTTTATATTTCACAGTGTGTAGTTAGTACATCAGCTGTTTTGGTGGAAAAATTATTTAAATAATATCAGAAGACACTTGTAGATGACAAGATAACAGAGAATTACTTCAATGTTTCCTTTAATTTGTCTGTTTTATTTCACAAAATGAAACAAAATGGAGCCAATAATGATAATAAACAACAAACAAAATTCAAATTATGCTCTGAACCTTATTAAACTAGAAGAAAATCACATTTTAGTGGAAATCAAACAGTTAGTCAGAGTTTATAGATTTGGCACATTTGGTATGGATGAGAAAAAACAACACTGAATGGACTCAACAGCTCAGAAAAAAATATTTTTAGTCCACAAATATTACATCCTACATTTTCTATAATGCAACTTACAGTATTTTCAATAGTATAACTTTCACTTCATGTTTTGTTGGGGTATTTTGTACATACTTGAAATTCTCCAAACTCAGATTTCATTTTTACGCACGACATCCTTCACCCAAACGTCCATTTAAAAACATATAAAGATCCCAAATCTACTTCTAAAGAAGAAAGCCACGAAGAAGAACATGTCTCGCCACCACACACTCACCTGCCATCAACACAACAAGCCCCGCTCTCAGGAGCGACGCGCCCTCCGCAGCCATGCTGAACTCCAAGACGTTTTTACGCGTTCTGCTCACTCCCTGGAGATCAACAGCTCGCGCCTCATTCTTCCTCCACTTTTCAATCCAAAGCCACTGATTCAGAAACGACACCACGACGCGTTACAAGCAAATTAACCGCAGCTCTCGGTGCGCGGTCAACGAGAAGGCGCCAAGTGATTGCGCGTAAAAAAGAAGCCCCTCTTGACCTTCCGCGGTGCGAGCCTCCTTCCCCTCACAGCAGCCCCTAATCATAGCAGCGCTGCTTGTCATCTGAGCCCCTTGTCCTGCTGCTTGCACCATGGAGCTGCTCACAGGGGACAAAACAAAGTCAGACTCCAAAATTAGTGCCAGTAATGAAGCCAGAGAATCATTACGCGGAAAACAGGCCATGGAGTAAAGCCTGAATTCACAGTAGTGTGATACAAATATCAGAGCATATGAGGATAATCAGAGCCATGAGATAAAATAAACCATCCTGAAGTAGAGCTGTAAACTTCTAATTGTAAATTCTCTCCCGGGTGGAATATTATCGCCCAAAGAAATAAAAAGTTGCAGAAACTATAATAACATCACTATGGATTCAGAGTCCCTGTGGACATTCAGTTTATTTATTTCTTTATTTTACTGCATTAAAGCCTCAGCCTCCAGAAACTGAGCAGATTATATGCAGAATAGCCCTTTAAATACACAATTATCACAATTAATAATCTATAATCATCACCGCAGAGGCCAACTGTAAGATAACAGACCCATTAAGAGTTTTTAATTGAATGCTACAAGTTTCCTCATTACTTATTTATATATTTATTGTAATGGATTACTTGGAATCCTCTGTGAGCCATTGTTCTGTAACCCCCTCCAATCAAACCTGAATCACACAGGGACCCATTTCACACGGCACAAAAGACACAATTCCCATTTTCATGTCACTCTGGTATCGGTGCAGATCTCCCGCAGCTCAGTAATGTCTATAATTGAATGTTTTATCTGAAGATTTTCGTACAGGAACAGAGTGACATTCATTAGTATTCTCCGTCTGCATTGTGCTGCCACCCAGTGTGTCTGTCTGTGCTGATGTGTGTGTGTGAGAGAGAGGGAGTAATCCCACAGCTCAAATAAGTGTTTTCATATATCTCCCTTTATATAGAGGAGACTGACAGCCAGTGAGATATATTTCCTGGAAGCTCGTGGGTATTTTGTTGAGTTGGGAGGAAGAAACTTACAAAAAAAAAAAAGATTTGTTCAAAGGACAGAGCTGTTCATTTTTGTTGACACTGAAGGCCCATTTATTGGATTGAAATAGTTAAACCCCAAATTTCTGTTTAGGGACCGTGGACAAATTCTCAGTGATCTGGTGGTTCCTCTGAAAATCATTTCATCATGTAGGAGATATTAGGCTTCAACAAGAGGAAGGTTTATGAGCTGATTAGTTTGATTGACAGGTGTGGTGTCCAATGAGAGTAAACTTGAACTTGAGGCTCACATATTGGACAGCGTGGTTGTGTTTAAAGGTCAGACCCGCCCACTTGATATCCAAATATGGTCACTTCTTAGCCTGACCAATCAGACCCTCCTACATTCTGTTCAAATGCAGAAGGGTCTGAAACCGGAGACACAGCAAATCCCTTCATGAGCAAACTTTGAGACGGACCAATTACATGCCCCTGTTGTTGACGCGTCATACTGAGAAGCCGGAACAAGCGTTTCTCCCAAATCAAAACATTGAAAATGTCGGACATGGCTGCCGTACAAGTGTTTACTCCTGCTCTAGCTTCGGTTTTGCAAAAACTGGAAAATATAGACTCTCTAAATGGACAGCTGTCGTTAATGTTAGTCCTCTCTCCTCCGTTTGCCATAGCTCCACTCCTTTGTTTTCGTGCGGCTACACGCGCTACACCGTTTGACAGAATACGCGTCTCACACTTTGTGCGTCACATTCGACTTCTGTGATTGGTTCCCTCTCAGCTTGCTAAGCCCGCCCTCGAAATGAGAGACAGCAGTGCAGCTCCAGGGCCTGGTTGATCAGGTAAGTCACTTATGGCTCCAAACAACCAACATGGCAATGTTCAAATGTCAAACTCCAGTTAACTGTTACAACCTATGGTGCAAAAAACAACATCTTAATATGGCTTTTCAAAATAAAGTGCATACAATTGCAAATAGAAAAAAAAAAAGTTCTGGGAAAAGACAAAGAAACACCTGAAAATTCTTCACTCTAACTGATCATGTCATCTTCTGTGTTGAATTCCCCTTAAGCTCCTCAACATTTGTGAACACCAGAGCCCCACATGTTATTTGATGTCCCTCTCCAGTTTGATGATCCATGTGAGCTCCACAGCAGAGCCTCCACACCCAGTAATTCTCCACAATCTCCCCTAGAGTGCAGCAAAGGACACTGAATGAAGCTCCTCTCTGGAAACACCAAGAGCTGTGCAGTCATTTAGTAATAGAGCCAATTACGTGCCAGTTTTCACCTTACATGGATCACAAATCAATATGTTTTTGTCCTCGCTGGTTTTGCCGGCTCGTTTCATACTTTCACATCAGTCCACAAATGAAGCCAGGGGAACAGAATAGGGAATACTGGCTTGTAAAATGAGTGGCCCTGAAAATGGTATACTGCTGGAGCCTTTACCTTCACCGCAGCTCCTTTTAGACTAAGCATCATCAAAGTTTATAGGCCGTGGCTTCTGCTGGTGGATATTTACTGAACCTGCTGGCACCACAGGAAACTTTACTGTAACAATATTGTACATTAAAGAGGCTACAAATGAAATAAATGCTGTAAAAAAAGGAGTAATAACCACTTTGCCCTTAAGATAACAACAAATTAGTTGGGTTTTTTTTTCTACGTAGATTATAAAAAATGCTCTCTAGTGGTAAAAAGTTGCCTCTATTGCAACAAATGGAAAATTCTGATCATTGAATCTGGATAAAAATACTAATTTGTGTCGTTTCTTGCAATGCACAAGGTCTACAGGTAGCACAGAGGACTCCACACCACCCAGCGGGAGCCCAAAACAGGCTCTGCTACTGACAGGTGTATTGACAGCCGCAATAAGGCCTAATAGCCAATCAGGAGAGGTGATAAGTGAGGTGGGCGGATTTCCAAAAAAGACAGGCAGAGCGCTGGGAATCTTTTGGGTACGATTGGATAGGCTGAAGAAGGTGTCGATCACACAGAGGAGGCGTGTCCAGTAGCCCCCCCATCCCAACGCACACGCGCTCCACCTCCCTCCCTCACCCCCCCTCTCTCCCCCCCAGCCACCGGCGCAATGGCAGTGTGAGGAGTAAATGGCTCAGAGTATCCGCGGTGGAAACCGACCTAAACACTGGACTGGGAATCGATAAACAAACACAACAAGGCGCGGTGCGTAAAAGCTCTCCACGGCGTTTGGTTCTGCGTGCGCACGGAGACTGTGCCAGTGTCCAAGAAGCCAGAGAAGACTCCGACGTGTCTTTTTTTTTTTCTTTTGGTTGTTTATTTTTGTGTGTGTGTGTGTGTGTGTGTGAACAACGAGGATATCTTAATTGGACATGTGAGTTACGGGAGTTAACAACACAAGCAGGCTTTTCAAAGATGAAGTTCCCGGCTTGCGTCCTCGTCACTTTGCTGGTGATCCGATCGAGTGCTGCACAGTCAGGTGAGTGCTTGGATGCGCGTCTCTGCGCCTGGGTCTTCAGTCAGGTCTGACTTCAAAAGCAGGGATGAAGTGGGATCCGATCTTTGTTTTCGGGCACATTTAGACTGAATGTAACCCCGAGTTCACCGACTGATGAAAAATACAGATCACACTTTAACACTTGTGTCGTTAGTGCAACAAACTTAACACAAGTTCACATGCAGCCACGCTGATGCTGATGACCGAGTCTCACTCACACCTGCAGCAAACTGTGAGATCCAGCAGCCAGTGGGAGCGTTTCGGGCTCTGCGTAAAAAGCTCTCCAAACTCCCCTCTTTGTCTTCGCTTTCCCTCAGTGAGATTTTGGAGACACGTTTCTGAGATTGATAAATCCTCCGGTAAAGAAAAATAAATTCCCAGATATCTCTCAGAAATCCACTAAAAGATACCGAGTGTTTCAGCTCACATTGAGATTGCGCCTTAAATCTGAATGAATGCGCCATCGTTTCGATTTAATCCCCTTAAGCGGACACTGATAGACGGAGGACCGCGGCTATTTGCGCTAATTTATATGAACTGAGCTCTGTTGCACCAGTGGCACAGTTTCGTTGCTCCTTACTGTCTTTGAATAATTTAGATGTAGCAGATATTCTGAGGGCTATACAAGCAGTGGGGAAAACATCTCGCTTTAATCATTAGGACCCCTGCGGTGCCAATCCTCTGACCAAAAGTCACTTTAATGTTGGAGCAGTAATCACATAAAAGCTTTTAATGGGATTCACTGGTCAATTTATAAAGCGTTTAATGATATTTTTATTTATGCGTTGCGCTGCTCGGCCCTGTGGCACCGCTGGAAGATATTTGCAGAGAGTTTTGCTTTTATTTCTCGAGGTTCTCCCACGATTGTTGGTGGTTGTGATGCACTGCAATATCACAAGCCTTGAAGCCAAACTTTTTCCCAGTCAGCTTCTGGTTACTCACCAATTAACTAATGTGCTTTAGTATTCTGTTTGGTGCTCTGGAATAGTATCAAACTCTCCAGTTATGTGCGCAGTTATATTGTTTGTTTCATTTGAGGATGATAAGTGGTCCGTGGTGCCAGAATCTGGTTTCTTAATTGATACAGTCAAGAGTTGGCAGTGTGCTCTAGGAGGAAAAAAACAAGCATGAAGAGGCAGCAGGAAAGTTTGTGGATGTGATGTTCAGAGGTGAATTTGGCCACTGCCCAAAACTCTCAGAGGCGCAAATGGGATTTCAGGACATGTTTCTTCCTCCCTCCACCTCCCTCCAAGGACAGGTAGTGTTTTGGCTCATTCTCTGGTGGCTTTTGGAGACACACACACACTCCCCTCTCTGGCTGTGGTGTGGGTTTTGGATGGGAAGCTCTTGAATGCTGCCTATTAAACAGGAGTGGATAGATGCACGGATGGATGGATGACAGGCGGCATGAATGGGGAAGAAAAGTGGCACCCTCACTGGTTTATTTATTCTCCGTGCATGCGCTCCCATCCAAGATATTTGTGATGCAAATTCCTCCCAAGAATCCGAGCTATGCCTCTTGGGAAGTTCATTGTGTGTGGGTGTTGGTGGGTGTAAACTGAGGAGATATTTGTGTGCTATCTGTCCACTCTCTCTCTCTCTCTCTCTCCTTTCATTTCATCTCCTTATTGTGAAAAATATTTCCTACCTAGGATCATGTATCAATCATATTTAAATCCACGTGAGGTTGAGTCAAGACGAGAGATGTTCACTTTTAAAATGGTGATTGAATCTGTCTGTACGCTCCTGCTGGGAGACAAATGTCTGTAGCATTCCTGCCAGTCAGCTCATCCACAGAGCTGTATACACTAAACCACGCGGCTGTGTGTGTGTGTGTGTGTGTGTGGTGTACCGTGTGAGCACATGTGCCAAGCAGTTCACACTGTGAGCGTCCTGATTGATGTTTTTCTTCATCCTGACTGGCTGTTGGCAGCATAACTGCATTTGTGTAGCTCCTCTGCAGACTCCTATTAATCCTAATTTTAATGAAAAACAAACAGAGTGATTCAGGATTGACCACATTAATGATAGATCCAAACCCGCTCGGATTGACTTCCTCATCTGTGAAGCAAACCAGCACAGAGACGTCTGAAGGAAGTCACCTGATTGTGTTGCTTCAGGGAGCGATAAATAACTATTGTCACGTGTTATCGATTAAGCCGACGATTATTTCCTCAATTCATCATTTTGCTCGTAAAATGTTAGAAAGCAGAAGATTTTCTCTCCGCCGGATGATTGATGTGACGCTGCGGTTTGTTTTATTACACCATTAGTCTCACAAAAAAATGTTCGAGATGTTTTTTTTTATTTTGAAAAACCATCAATCAGGTATCAAAACTGACTGATTAATCAAGTGGAGCTGGTGGAGACGTTAAGCTGAACCTTGAGTTTACTCTGAGGTCATGAATAAGCCGCCACGCTCCGTCCTTGCAGCCATGGTGGGGTTTGTGTTTCGTCATATTTGCACTGGTTTGATGGATGGATGCTGGTGCTGCTGCTGTTTTCTGTGTCTTCAGAAGATCTGCCACCGAAATGTCACATCAAAGATGCTGCTACATCTTATTTTTCTGCACAGCTCGACAGGGAGAGTCTTTGGTATGCAACTTGTAGGGAAAGAGGGAGTGTGTGTGGAGGGGGGGGTATCTTCTGTTTTTGATTTAATCTTAAAAAAAAAGGTGTTTAATAAACAAAACCTCAGCGGAGAATCTCACACCAGTGTTTTCATCTTCTTCTATTTAGCTGTCTGCTTCTGGAAACAAATGGCTCAAACATTTTAATCGCCCCAGCTCTGCAGTGTGTGTGACAAATGCTGCATTCACACGTATGTATGTGTGTGTGTGACATTTAAAGACGTGCTCTCCTGTGAAATGGCCGGGGGAGTACAGGGCGGCGGGGAAGGGGAAGGGAACCCGCTGAATGCCAGTATCAAATTACTGGGTATTCGTCAGCTGGCACGCCGCCGCCGCCGCCGCCATCCTGGCTTTGTAGAAGACTGGCGGAAATGAGAATTTATTACAAGCTAATTAAGCTTTTTTTGATAGCATCAGTCTAGACCACGAGCCCTTTATTTGACAGCATGAGAGATGAGGGGGGTGAAGGAATTCAATCTTGCTCTAAATTAGTCAACATTGCTATCATAACTTGATATCTGCCAGGCTCGTCCCGTGCCAGGCGTGTGGCTGGATGCTGGTCAGATGGAGATCTGTATGGTTTCTGTGCATTTGTCAGCGTCTCGCAGCCGCCAGGAAGCGGTTGGAGTAAAATATGGCAGTTTGCGCAAAAAGAATAATAATTGCGGTTGAGTGGGGGTGACATTGAGGTGCGAGCTGTTATTTGCTTCCTCTGTCATCGCTGGACAGTCTCAGCAGGCCGTAAAGGGAAGCCTTACAAATGACTATGTGACGCGTGGGGGTGATGGAGCGCTCTTCCAAGGCCTGAGACAGCAGTACACTGCCTCTCATGGTACTCGCCGTCTAAATCAGCGCTCTGATTATTATCTGCACGGGCCGAACAAAGATGACGCTGTTCCCTCTCGTGCCTTTTTGTCTCCTACTTCTCTCTTCCCAGGCATCCGAACGCAACCCGGCGACGTCACAGGGTTGTTTGCTTGACATTTTGTTTGCCCGCCGGCTGCACAGAGGGTCTTCTGTTCCCCGACTTTGCGTACCACCCAAATATTTACATGCGGCATCACAACTGCACAGCATGGGAAGGAAAACATGCAAGGCCTGGGTGCAAAATAGCGGCTTTATTGGCCTCTGTAATCGTCCCGAAGCTTCTTAGGCCCACTCCGTCTCTGGCGCTGGGTTTGTGTGTTTGGCAGGACGGACTTTTGAACCCCTGTGCTTTTGCTTCCTAATGATGAGCAGGGCTGGCTTTGGTTGGGCCGAGGCGTCCGGTGCCAACTCCTAGCGCGAGTTAGATTGGCCAGTCGAAGACGGGAAGCCTGGCACAGATGTCCCCGATTTTTCAGGAGGGCTGAGATCTCACTCTCACAGAAACACCCGTACACAGAGATTTACTGTAAACGTCCTTGTGTCCACACTCTCTGATTAAAATCCTCTTTGCATTTCCTGCAACTTCCCGAGATTCCTTAAAGTTTGCATGACTCTCTTTGTGCGTTTTGACCCAAAAACAGCCCTTTGTAAGTGTGCGATCTGGCACAAATGTCCTCGCAAAACTCCAACCGGTTCTCACAAAGACAGTCGCACAAGTACAAACACACACGCCTGCAAAAGAAAGGACAGGAAAGACAGAGGAATCTTTTTTCTTTCCTCCTCTGTTTCTTCTAGACCACTGGAGGGTTTGTTCGGCCCGCCACTTGTAATTCCACTCAGAGACAAATGCCTCCATCCTGCGTCTGAGGGGCTTCCTACACACACACACACACACACACACACAGTTACACACACATGCACAACACAGTGGCGAGCGTTGCAAAAACACACAGTTTCTCTTCTCTTTACTTTTACCTTCATTTCATTAGCTTTCTTCCACTTCCTGTCTCACACACTTGTCATCTCACACACACACACACACACACACACACACACACCTCGTCTCCCTCCTGTTCTCATCCATTAACATCTCTCATTGTGTTTCTGGTTTATTTCCCTGCTCTGTTTCATCCGTCTTCTTTTCTTCCACTTTTTTTTCTTTAAACAGCTTTTTATTTCCTTTCCTTTGTCCCTCCCTCTCTCTCTTTCCTCCACACACACACACACACACACACACACACACTCCTCCCTCTGTCTTTCATTAGTGGCGTGCGCGAGCCTGTCACCGAGCGCACGGCGAGAATGGAAAACAGCTCATTTTTCCCCCTTTAATTACGACACCCAATTTGTTTCGCGGACAACATGCTGTCTGCGGCTCCTTCATACACCACTCAAACTGTCATTTACACGCTAACATGCGTGTGTGTGTCAGTGTGTGTGTGAGCTCTAAACCCTTCGGAGATGCTAATTGTGTGTCGAGACTCGTCGGGGTATTGATTGAGGCTGAGTTTACTGGTGAACATCCTACTGGAGAGAGGTCAGAGGTCAGGGAAACCACGTAACTTAACTTTTTTATGTCAAGTCAACAAGTTTAGATTTTTGAGTTTGTTGTACTAAAAGATATACCCTCGTTTGAACAAAATGTAGCAATTCATTGTTTCTATGTTACTTTTTATTCTCTGAGAGGTTTAAAAAATGGTTTTAGTTTTGTTACTCTGACACAAATATCCAGTCAGATAAAGTCAGCCACATATAATTTGTGTCAGATGAACTCAAAACTTTTGTGTTCAGAATCAAACTCCAACTTTTGCTGTTTCCAATAAAGTCGGGGGATTGAACTGGGATCCAGTGTTGGTGCAACTGCTGAGCCAGGATTGATTGGTCTCCACAAATATGGATAAACTCCAGCAGCCTCTCAAGCGTTGGACATTGTTGGTGTATATTCGACTTATAGGAAATTCGAGGCCGGATCTGCACAAATATATACATGCTTATGCATCCATTTGTGTATTTTTACTAAGTGTTGGCGCTGAGTGTACATTTGCAGCGCTGTGCTCGGGCACGGGGCCAGCTCAGGATGTGGGACGGTGTTCAGCTTCCTTTGATTGGCAGCACTTCTTTGGCGAAGCAGGATCAAGTGGCATCGACTCCGTCTTTCACAACGAGTCTGCAGCTTTTTTTTTTTCCTCTAGTTCCTTCTTCTTTCACTTGCTTTCCTTTTGCTTTCTGTTCTGGCTCTCAGCGCGACACAATAGAGAGGGCATTAGAATCATAATAGAATTTCTTTCTCTTTTTTTTTCCTTACCTGTAACCTTGACAAAAGGCTTAATGGGAGTCTATGAAAAGAGAAATGATCGCCGGGCTTCAAACTCTCATCTGTGTCGATCTGAAGATTCAACCACGACCTGTAGATTTCTGTCTGCACATATTTTGGGGGTTGTTAGCTATTTTGGATGTTTATCATTAGTTTCCCCCCTTTTGTGTGTGTGTGTGTGTGTGTGTGTGTGTGTGTGTAGTCATGCCAGCCTGGTGTATTGTGTGAGAGCTAATCCCTGGTAAGATATTCACGGCAGCTAATCTGTTTAATTACACTACAAATTAAGGATATTTACTGTTCCAAGACTTTTATGCGACACCCGCCTTAATCAGGGCCTTAATCTGTCTGGCGCTGTGAGAGTGTGTATTACTCCGTGTGTGTGCATGAGTGTATGTGTGTGATTGATACTCTGTATGCTCAGGCATGTGCGACTTTGTGCCTATCAGGCTGTTTCTGCCAGAGTCTGCCTGTATCTCTCCCTGCTTTAATTCTTCCCTGAATATTTGCCCACAATTAAGATCGAAAAGAAAACAAGAGATTATTGTATTTGTCGTGTTGTGGCACAAAAAGGCGTCATTTACAGGGATTAAAAATGTAACATCAGCGAGATGTTGCTCCAGCATTTAAAAGGACACAAACCCCCGGATCTGCACCAGCGTCGCTTTCACCGACTCATGTTCTGCTAATTCTGCAAGATTAAATCAGTGTAAAAACCACTGAAACATGCTGTGTTGTTGTTCAGAGGGTAGACGCATGAAAACACTGCTGCAGTTTGTGTGTGCGCTGGATGCATGTGCAACAAATGCACCACAAATATTGCTGTAAAATATTCAGGTATGTGCATATCACTTCCTGTTTGGTGTTGTTTATGTACAGTTGGGCTGTCAAAGTTAGTGCATTAACTCGGATTAATCCATCATCATGATTAATCAGATTACCGTATTTTCCAGACTATAAGCCGCTACTTTTTTCCGACGCTTTGAACTTAAACATCGGTTTTTCTGATGTATCGGCGGCACGAAGCTCGTTAGCTTTTTACAAGCTAGCAAGCTCTGTGCCGCCGATACATTTAGCGTCGTCACATCAGACCCGGTCAGAGTGGACCACATGAAACTGTTGGAATAAATTCAATAGCTGCTTATTGACAGGTGTGCTCAATAGTCCAGAAAATACGGTAATAATTTTAATGCAATTAATCCATGTGCAGCACAGAATGACTCTGGTTGTGGAGTTGCCGTCACTCATGCACCAATAGGCAGTTAATCCTGTGGTGACAGGAAGCAGAACCAACCAATAAACATGGAGGATGCTAAACAGCACGTTTGCGTCTCGATAGGAAATGTGACTGACACTCTGCAGGAAGAAGTTTTCTTTTCACCGAAGCACTTTCAGCTTAAAATACCGCATTAACACGAAGTGCACATTAATACACACTGCTAGCATTTCGCTAACGCATCACCCAGCTTGCAACAAATCACCCTCATGTAAAATCAGACACGATTAATATCGATTAAAAAGGAATTTAATCGCGATTAATCGAAATTAATCCACATCAAACCTGTGATTAATCTGATTAAAATTTGAATCATTTGACAGCACTAACTTACAGTTTTTGCAAACCTATGGACATTGCACGAGTTTGCACATCCAGACCGGGGCAGGCTGTCCTTTTCTAAACGGCCTCTCCTGTGATGGTGACCTGTAATAAATGAGTGGGCGCGAGAAAGTGGCAGCCATGACAGCTGACTGGGGAGGGTGGGAATAGAGAGAGAAAAGGTGGAGGTGTGTGTGTGTGTCTGGGGGAGTGTGTGTTAGAGTGCAATGGAAGACAAAGCGAGACAAAAGCGGAGGTAAAAGAGATGGAAAGTCTCTGAGGACAGATAAGGAGCGAGCATGAGAGGATGAGGGGGAGACAATGGGAGGAGAGAGGAAGGCCGGAGTGAGGGATTGTGGGTCGGGCGGCGTGGAACAATACCTTGACCAGAGGTGGAGACTCTCTCTTTGTTGCTACTTGTTCTTTTTATCCTCATTACCCCCACCCTCCCTGTGTGTGTGTGTGTGTGTGTGTGTGTGTTTTCCTCTCTCTCCGAAGTCACCTTGCAGTCCAGCAGAAATATGGCCGCTCCTTCGGCAGGTTTAAAGGTACATAAAACTTGCGGAGGAGAAAACCTTGGCTGGGCTTCGCTGTAGCTTTGTGTGTGTGTGTGTGTGTGTGTGTGTGGAGGTGAGTCACCTTCAGCGGTAAGAAAGATGAGATGAAAAGAGTGCGTTTATAAGAATCCGTTTGCGCATTTCTGTGTGTTGGTTAATTTGTCAAAAACACACACTCTCAGACACACACACACCTGAGCGCTCCCCTGCGATTTAACCAGTTGCTCCGCGGCGAGGACGCTCTTGGCAAGGTGAGCTGATGGTGGGCCATTTGCAAGATGGGAGACAGCGAAAGCAAGAGAGGTGGTCTAATTTCAGCTGAGGAAGGAGGAGTGTGTGGTTACAGTGTGTGTGTGTGTGTCCAGCAGAGGTTAAGGTGGACTGAGAGAGACAGTGTGTTGTCTCTGAGGAGTAAAGCTATCACCGCTGCTGAACGCTCCAATTAATCAGCCTGGGCCACACAGGCACTGACTCTGTGTGTGTGTGTGTGTGGGTGCATCACTGTGTGTGTGCCAAGGCTCACAATTGTGTGTTCGTCAAGGATCCATTGTGCGATGGTGAAGTGTGTCACGATCAGTGGGATGTGTCACGCACACACACAGCCTTGTTTTGTTTTTGTCTCCATGGAAAATGCTAATGAGGTCACATGTGCCGGTTGTACCTGAAGACAGACAACAAACACCGTGTGTGTACATATGTTTGTGCGTCTCCGGCAAAAATCGTACATTTGAATTGGCAAATTTTGCAGGAAGCGTATTGCCAGCAGGATTTAGAAAGAAATGTTTTTAACACGTTTCTCGAAGCCAAAACAAAATGTTCATACTGAACGTATCTGCACAAACACTAACTGTCATTGATTTTCCAAAAATATCTGGCTTATGGTGACTAAGACATGAATAACTAGGGTATTGTTTTAAAAAAATGTGCCAAAAAGAAGCTGGTTGTTAATTTTTTCTAAGCAGATTGCTGCAGAAGTTTGCCAAAATATACACAGTAAAATTGGATAAATTTGATTAAAAAAACGGGTATGAAGGATTGTCAATGTTTGATTCTCAGATGCATAATTCACCCATCCAAAAAGCAAAGATATTTAATTTCCAATAATATAAAACAGCAAAAAAAGAACTTTCAGAGTTTGCTCGATAAGTAACAATTTATTAACAGATCTGAAGCATAATTTCTAACTAATGTAAAAGAATAAATATTATTGATCAAAGCGTCTTTGTGTGAGTAAGACTTGAAATGTCTGTGTTGTTGCATCCTGGGTTCATTCGGAGTGTCTCGGTGTATTCATGTGTTTTCCTGCAGATAAGGACTGTGAGAAAATCCCGAAGACGGACACAGAAAGACAGACAGAGACATTTAGAAAAATAGAGATAAATACGAGGGGCAGATGGAGTCGGAGCGCACGTGGTTTGGTCGTCCGGCGTTTTCAGACAGCGCCTCGCACTGTCACGCCGCTGCCCTCCGTGAGCCCGTGTTCCGCTTCAAAAATGAAATTCTCAAAAGGCTTTCATTCCCTTGAAATCATGTTTCAACCGCGGGGCAGCGGGGCGTACAAACAGGTTCACTCAAAAAACTCATTGTTGTGCTCTGTCATAGCTTTTTGTGCTGGATTATGGAGAGCTTTTAGAGGTTTTTCCAGGCGAGGAAACACTTTAAATCCAATTAACTATATAAAAAAAAATAAAACTTCCTGCTCATTAGTTGGTATTTGTAAAGTAGAGGGAGAGTTGTGTGTGTGGTGTTGTCCTCTCAGTGGTGTTTAATTTGGAAACAACTGTAGGTAATGATGAGTAATGACAGTTTCAAAATAAAAGCCCCCCCTGTGTAATACTCCCGATGGCCACTAGAGGCTGCCTCCAATTGACTTCAATTCAAAAATCATCATAAAATAAAAGTCAATCTTATCTCATAAGCTAAACTTCTATTGAGGGGATCAGTAAGACTTAGGGGGCGGGGTTAGTTTGATTGACAGCTCTGGTTTCCAGTGGTTTCAGGCAGTGTCCTCGGGTTCAAGGATCAAACCCGCCTCCTTGCTCCTCACTTCATTTCCAAATATGGTCACTTCTGGTTCCAATATGGCGGCGTTCAAAGTAGGGCTGCAACGATTAGCCGACATAATCGATTAGGTTGATTATAAAAATTCATCGCATGGAAATTCAAGAGTCGATGCGTCGTATTATTGTTTTTGTCATTGGTAAAATCAAATACCAGCCAGGAAAAAGTCATCTGTACTTGCAGTTTCCTACAGGAACTGGTGGGGGCAGTGTCGCTCCCACTGTTAATGTCATTCACAGAAACTGACAGGAAGAAGAAGAAGCAGAAACACGACAGCGACAGGAAGCCGAACCAACCAATAAAGAGGATTTCTGTGTTTTTTTCAGAAGGCTAAATAGCACGTTGGCCCTCTTCATGGGAAATGTGAGTACACAAAAACCAAGACGGACAGTCGACCGACGCAAAGTATTACGCACCGAAGCACTTCCTGTTTAAAATACCACATTAACGGGAAGCATACGTTAGTCGGGGATTCTGCTAGCACTTAAGCTAACCCGTCGTCCAGCTTGCGACAAACCACCCTCGTGCAAATTTATATTGTTTGACAGCGCTATTTATTACTGCACCTTAACAAGCATTAGTTATCCAATTATTCAATTAATCGATGGAATAATCAATAGATTATTCGGTTACTAAAATACTCGTTAGCGGCAGTCCTAGTTGGATGGTTTCTG
>OOFC01048421.1:0-10109 GCA_900323345.1 Pseudochromis fuscus
CATTCAGTATTTTGGGAATGATTCCGGCTTCTTCTTCCTCACCATTCAATATATACCACACACCCACACACTCGCGCCTGTGCTGTACCTTGGCTGGGGGCTTCCGCTGAGCCTGCTGTAAGCTGAGTATATGAAGGAACAGGGGGCTCTGCAGGACAGTCTTTAGCAGGGAGAGTTTCTCCTGAGTGGGGGCCTCGCCTCTCTCCTTCAGTTTGGCTTGCAGTCTCTCCACAGCCTCCAAGGCACTCTGAGTATCTGCAGAGAAATTGCATATCATTTGTGTCATTCAGATTTCTCCCATTCGGCTTTGCATTGATTTTCCACACATCCTGCCAGCTGCCGGGTAACCCCGAAACAAAGCCAAACCTTAGATATTAAGCTATGAAATGTCAACTCTTACCGGTACCGTTGGGAAACTAAAGGAGTAAATATTAAAAACAACTGTGCTTTAGAGATTTGAGTGGAGAGAAATTGTGCTTGTCTGAAAAATATATCCATGAACCATGGCTGTTACTCAGTGTGACTTCTTGAAATTTCAAAGTTCTCAAAGTTATTATGCTTCAAATAGTCCACATTTTGTCTTAAGCTGTGGCCGAAACATAAGCAACAAAGTTACACAAAATTAAAAAAAGGAAACACTGAGATTGCACATAAGGATCATGAGCTATGCATCTGCAACACTACAGAGCAAAAGCAAAAAGCTGAAATGTTGCATCAGGTCATATTGCCCTTGTTTATTCAGCAGAGAGGCAGGTGATGAGCACAAGCCACAATTGCTGTAATTGTATGTGGCAGAAGGTTAAAACCCTGTAAACTCTTCACCACAAAGTTTTGACTACCGACCAGACTGCCAGTCCTTTGCCACCTGCACATGTAACTATTCCCTCCTGTCTGGCTGAAGCGGGCAAGGCCTGACACCTTAATTGTAAGCCCTTGATAACGGTGGTGGCGGGGAGTCTTACTGAGGTTACTGGAACGTGGTTGGCTTAAAACTGTGCTCTACATCTGCAGGTGACCGGTGACACTTACCCATGATATCCATCGCCAGGGAGAACGCTTGAGAGATTTCTTTTTGTCTTCGTGAATTACTGCTTCAGTTAAATGTCATACTAGTCTGTTTGGCACCTGCAACACCAAGAACAACAAAAACACTAACATGAAATGATGCAGAGACTGTTTACATTTTTGTGACAAACGTTTTTGTGACTATGAAAACTGTCTAGGTCAGGATTTTCCTTTAAGGTGCAGTTTATTGCAAATATAGCACAACGATTAGTCTCCTACACCTTTAGCACGGGAATAATATGTGCTCCAATAATTATTTTACATCTGTTCAGCTGCATGGATCATTTTTTTTACTCCTGCATCTTCTTCTCAGGGGCCTGTGCCATGCTTGTTTGCAAGCCCTTGCTTGTCACCTAATGCTCTTTAGCGGGATTTAAGTCTTCTCCAAAAGGCTTTATCAGCCAGTGATGGTAATTAACAGCGACACGAGGCCTCCCGACCATTTTGACTTGAGGGGAAGACTGTATAGCCTCAAAGCATGATACCAGTGACATGATTTGATTTGCAAAACGATGGCCTGGAAATGACAACGTCTCATCTGCAATTTAATTAAGGGCTATTGATAGGCACGAGGTGCATACGCAACATTTATATGCCCTTCACGGCAGCCTAATGAAATATATATATTATACCTGTTGATATTAAAGCGATGCCGACTGGCTCCAAATATAAAGAGACATTACAGATTAATGGTTTACAGTAATTACGCAGGGCAATTAGCTATTAATTTGAAATGTGATCTACAAGACAATCTGTTAATGTCTATAAAAATGACCTGGTCACATTACTCTTATTGCTACTGTGACGAACAGACGGGAATCTATCACGGGTCGTTCAAAATGCAGAAAAGGTTCATCTCACCTCCATCGCGGCGCCGGTGGACGAGCAACAGGTCCACGCTGAGCTCCACGCACAGATCACCAAGCACCTCCTCCAGTCCGCTGGGGAAATTTACCTTCACCGAGCAGCGAGAATGACACTTTCCTGACGGGACAAGTCATAACAGCTTATTGCGAGACGGCAGGATATCAAGAAGCAAGCATGGTTTTTTTTTCACCCCCCCCCCCTCCTCCGGTGTTGTGTCCGGGGCTTGTGAGCGCTCCGTGCAGTGCGCATGTCACCCTCTGATCTTCTGGCACAAAGGGCTCATCCCTAATGAAACAGAACTAGCCCACAGTAATCCTGTAACACATCTCAGTGGGATACTCTGGAAATAATGCTGACCAATCATATAGGTTCGGCCAAGTAAACTCAAGTCAAGTCCCTGCCACCAATACTGTACGACGGTATGAAAATTATTGTTCTGACATTTTTATAATAGCACTCATGATAAAATAACACCTTTTGACTGGGGGTGTAAAGGTAATGGAGGGATTGTACACACTTTGTTTATGTTATGTAATGTTATGTATATTATTCACTCAGTAATGAAATACATTTTTTGGTTATTTTAACTAAAAAAAAAACCGAATAGATTTTAATTTTTAACTTATTCTACTAACATTTTCATCTCGCTGTTGGTATAAATGTGTCGTGGTCTCCGTGGGTTTGCCCAGCAGACCACTACCAGGCAAACTGCTTCAGGCTGAATCTTCGTACAGCGGCCACGTTTAATTTTCTGACTTCCTATAGTCATGTCAAAGTGGGGATGGGGACCGCAACAAGTCATCCAGGGGTTGCATGGCGTGACTGTGGTTACATGTTAATATTTCTCTTGATTTAGATGACAATGTGAAATGTGCAATCCTATTATGAATAAACAAACACATAAACAAAAAAGACGCCGCTGAATTGGAGGATACTTGGGTTATTATCATGTCTAGTGAGGCTGCGTAATGTGTCTATGAACCGTCTTTTTCACAAAAAGTTTGGCAACCTCTGTGTGTTTTCACACGGCAGGTGGAGCCCTAGGTCTAGAGATTTAGGAGCCAGATCCAGTTCCGTGTTTTCCACCAGACACCCCACTTCGTCTCTCCCTTTTTCTCTCCCTGCATCCCCCAGGCAGGAATCATCACCCTCTCCCCAGCCCTCCACCCACCCTCTGCTCCCCGCCCGCCTGCAACGCAAGGCTCCTCTCGCCGGGCTGCGCTCTGATCAACCGAGCATTCACCGCGCCTCCAAATTGGTTTGTCATTTCTGACCCCTCTCTCTGTGTTGACCACGGTCCTCTGCTCCGCTGCGCTCTGCGCCTGTGGACTTCAACAGAAGTCAGTAAGAACATAAAGGCGAAAGATAAAGAGAGAGGAAGGAGAGGGAGGGAGGAAAGGATACAGACAGACGGATAGAGGGAGAAAGAGAGAGAGATACGCCTCTGTCCTCCTCCAGCACTCCACTGGACTTGGTGCGTTTGGACGGACGCGATACCTCCTCCTGTGTGAGCGCTGATCGGGATACTAAGCACGCAGCTATTGGCTTATTACACCCTCAGCTTTATTTCCATCCCCTCTTTCGGGAAAATCTGCCCTCGTCGTTTTGCAGCATCAAGAATTAAGTACAGTGCCGGAGTCGAAGCACCAACCAGCTCGTGAAATTTGATCGACTGGGAAGATATATATTTCTATCCAAGATTTGCGTTCTGGTGACTGTAAAAAAAAAAAAAGAGCGCAGAAAAGGTTATTCGTGGCTCCTCTCTGCGCTGGATGTGTATATGTGCGCCTATATCGCTGCGACGGTAAGAATCTGCTCTTTATTCCTGCACCAATGATGCACATTTTTTTTTACAGCCATCACTGACTATAACCTCTTGGCTATATGTCAACCTGTGTCTGTCACTGAGATGCTCTGAAAGCTATATGGCACCGCTGACTTTGGTTCTCACGGATGCCCATGGGAATGTGGCCTGCAATTATTGTACTTAAGGGGCGCGGAAACTGGCCTTAATGGACGAGAGGGTAAAAATGTAATATAGTTCCCGTATTCGTATAGATAATGGTCCAGCGGCTCGTGGCTGCAAAGGCGTCGATCGGATGCGAGATGTCGCTAAATCGAAGTAATTTGCAATGATACCTATTACCTATCCGAATAATAATCAGAAAAATAATAATCAATGCAATCGTATTATCCCATGACAGCTTCTCTGCCGGGGTGTACACATAATTATTATTCTGTAGCCGCATGTATCTGCCTCACTGCAGGGCGCACTGACAAATCACATGCTTTGGCATGATGGATGACAGATAGACTAAGTGTTCACCTCCTCAGGTTTTTCCTCCTATTCTATGCGCTTGTCATTTGAGTATATAGGAATGCAGTCCGCTTATTATTCGGGGCCGTGCTGATTTGTCAGCCGCAGTCTGAAAATCCAGAGTAAATCCAGCGGCTCTGTAAGAAAAAGGAGTATCCAGCAGGCCAGTGCACCCCAGGATACGTCAATCATGCGGATTCAGGAGTGAAAGCCATGGCTCTTATTTACTGAAGAAGCGGATGACCTTGATGTGAAACTGAAAACTACTGAAGGTGGCACAATCCTTGAACTACACTGGAAATAGTTGCCTCCTTTCATAATTGTGTGACCACAGAAATACTCTTCAGTAGTCACAAAGCTTGTGTAAATCCACACTGGCTGAATGATGGATCGCCTGCCTCCCAAATAATTCCAGATATGTGAAATTTAAAGCATCCTTCAGTAGTCGTTTACTGTCTGTGTCTGCTTCAGTGGCTGTGGGCTGAGCTGTTTTTCTTATCACTATAGGCTCCTCTCAACATCCAAATGGCCATCAGCAAAGACATTCTGTGCAAACTCTTTGTGTAGGTCTCAGTGTTGGGTGTGATGTAAAGGGTGGATGTAGGTTGGAGTGGTTGACAATGTGTTGACTCAGTGCTGCAGCTAAGAAAGATGTCTCCAAGGAATCCACTGAGCAGGTGGGGAATGGTCAGTGTAGGCAGTTATATGTGTGTCTATACTGGAGAAAATTTTACATAGATATGCGTGGCTGCCATTTTGGCAGCATCTGGTAAACGACAGGCCCGTCTCCAAGGAGATTATTATGTTTGCGCTTAAGACGAATATCACAAAGTCATTCACCGTCAATGCATCTGTTTGTGTCTGAGTGAGAAAATGTAATCTTGCAGTTTTTGGTCCTAAGTGTCTGACAAGTTATCACAATCAGTTTTGAATTGTGGAGACAGACGTAGCCTCCGTAGTATTTTCGTGTTGTCCTGACCAAGTTTACTCCAGCTACAGTGGATGTTTTACTTTTCTGACAGGCTCAGATAGACTCTCTGGAGAGAGCCACGGGATGTTTGTCAGACATCAAACTGTGAATGCGAGGTGTGTCAGAGAGCATCTTGGGTCACGTTCAGTAATGACACACGCGCAGCACTGATGTTGTGAAGCACCTGAAGCTGTATAATGTGCAACAGCAGCGATCAAGCGTTCTGCTGACTGTAGGTCTAACTGTCCTCGTTTAATTAGGTCACTGATTCCTTTCTGTTATGATGCACAAGGCGGGGAGAGGCTCCTTGCTGGGGAAAACAGGGGATGAGTTAGGATGCTTGTGCTAATTCGGATTGTTCTGCCTGATTGACCAAGGCCTGACTTTCTTTGTCTGGAGCTGTTAATGCAACACAGTGTTTGGTTTAGACTTGGAGGGCTCCAATAACAATATCAAGCCCTGGAATGAAAGCAGCCGGGTAATTTATATAAGAGATCATATATTCAACATCTTGTGCTCACATCGAAACCTCGAGATAATGAAAATAATCCTTGGCAGACATTGTGATCCATAGCAGACAGACAACAGCAGACACATATATACACGTGGATATTAAGACAAACAGGCATGTAATCAGATTAGTAACAAGTGTAGCTATGCTTGTTACTGAACTCTCTATTTACATTGTCAGGGGTTATTAAAGAGTGTGACTTCAGGACTTGCAATTCACTGTGTTTAGTGGGCACATTGAACCCATAGGGTTGATTTCCCTGGAACCATTTTAACAAGCTGAGAGTTTCCACTGCTTTTGGATCCAGTTCTCTATTTAGTTAATTTATGCATGGCAAGGTAAAGGATTGTGTCAGAAAGCCTTGTAGATAAACAGAAGGTGGTGTTTATTTCGCTCACCAAGACAACCAGCCTTTCTGCATAAATAAGCTGTCGCTCTTGTGGCTTAAACTGTAAAAAATACAAAAACAACTCTTAATGCTGCAATAATATTATATTACGTTTCAGTGAAAACAGAGCTGTTGAATTTCGGCGCACTGTTTCATAATGCAATGATGATTCACATTTCCAGTCTCAACCCCACTTTGTGTGCCGAGCTTAACCTAATTCAAAAGCCTTTTCCTGCGCGAGACGACATCTCTCTCCCATATTGAAATAATGAGCCCAGATCCTTGCCCGTCTTCCTCTTCCACCTAAAGCACTCGGTCATGTGTTAACACATCCTTCCTCCTACCCTTTCCTCTCCTCAAAGAATAACCCCCTGCATTTTCCACCGCTGACTGAAGCTATCAGCTTAGTCCACCTCTCTTAATGTGCGAAACTCGCCTCGGATATCATTCAACCCTATTAGAGGTTCACCACGCGGGAGGACTACACAGTTACTTTGCTACCTGATTAGATATATGCCAGGGAAAGGGGAAAACCAGTAGTAGACGACTGAATGTCAGATCTCAGGGTATTCACTGACTCATTGCTCCTGTGGCTGCGACTAGAATAGCCCTCCAGAGATAGATGTCTTACTCTGCCTAAATAAGGAACAATTGGAGGGTTTTCTGCTTGAACCACCACAGCCTATTATCTGTCTGTATTTTGGGGGCTATTGGAAAAAAAAAAAAAAGTACGCTGTTGGCCTGCCTGCTCGGATCGGCTGTTTGTGTGGTGCTGAAAGTGATCCATTCTGTAATCCTGCTCAGTGGTTGTTGTAATGCTTTGCAGTTTATTGTAATCATACCATCACAGGACACCAGCCACGCTGTCACACTGAATCAGCCAGAAAGTGGAGGTCAAAAAAAAGATGATTAATAATTGATTTGTGTGTATTGACAGAAAGTGTAAGCAGCAAACTTTTTTTAATGACTAGAAAAAATCCATCATTTCTGAGTTACAGCTTCTTAATTCAGGAGTTTTGCTGCTTTGTTTGCAGCTTTTGTGAAACAGAAAATTTGAGGGTAAATTAGACAAAATGAGCGCTGTTAAAATGTGAAAGATCTCGAAGAAATCATGAAAGGCATTTTCTCCATTTTCTGTTTATTCCTGCTCAGGCATGAAATATGTAACACTGGTTGCTTCATCAAGCAGAGTGAATCACAGACGCTTCATATAAAGTATGAGACCAGAGTTTATTTACTGCAACATGGCGACGGAGAGTGAGCAGAAACTGTGCGCAGGAAGAAATTTTCCCCTGATGGTGTTACTTTTTTTGGGACGTTTTCCAAAAATGATGATGTTTTTATTGAGCTGAGAAACTTGGAAAGGTACAAGAGGGACATTTGCAGAGACCTGTGTTAAAAAAGTGTATGTTCTTGGAAGCACTCCTGCAAAACCACAGGCACAAGCAGCAAAAGCTCAAATGTCAAACAAGGTGAAAATGATGCACATCACCTGAAAAGATTTGATTGCATTTTGTTTTTAATCAAAGTTTTGTAACGGAAAAATTAAACAAGCCCATGAGGACCTTAGGTTGTTAAACCTCTCACACAGGATAAAAATGATGGAGAAATCAATCAGTGTAAATCAATTCTAAAAATGATTACCCCTCAGCCATTTATTATGATATTAAAATTGTGTTGTGTGATGTGATGGTGTCTTCTGGCTCTTTTCTCTGCTGTATTTCTTCCTACTTTAGAGAAAAATATCGACTGTTATAGCCAGCATCTTTAGAATAACTTCCCCGCCTTGTTGCTTTGCTTTTCTTAAGTGATCAATTTGTGGGGCTGAAGTGGATAAAATCAATATCAGATTTTTTTTTTCAAAGGCAAGTTGTTAGTCATTTTTCTATGACTTTTATTTATTTGTTTCTTAGGCAACGCTGAATTTATCTCAACTTTTATGTTGTCATAATTGAATTGTATTTATCATGGCTGTACTGGTTGGACGTTGTAACTCTGTCTTGAAGTCAGCTACATGAAATGAAGATGGATACTACTGTGCCATCCTGAAACTGAATTATATCTTTTTATACAATTATTCCAGATAACAGCCAGAGAAAGATGTTTTAAAGCTGTCATCTTAACCTATTTGTCTAATTTTGGCTGTGGACAGTTTACAATGACTCTATGTGGCAACTGGAGTCATATAGAGCAGTGGTCCCCAACCACCGCCTGGTACCGGCCGTGAGGCATTTGTTACCGGTTATTATTTGTTACCGGTTGTTATGTAAATTCCGTCATATTGATCGTTATAGTCTGAAAGACATTTTATTTTGAAAAACCACCGGATTCTCTCCAACTTAACTTCCGTTTGTGTCTCTTCACACGTCTATACGCTGGTCTCAGTCACGTGATCGGACACGTTAGCCAAACAAACAAGTCCAGAAACATCTTTGGAGAGCTTCTTCGCCAAGGGGAAACATTTGTTTTTTTATTCCGGTCGTGTTATTTTATTTTTGTTGTATTTATCTGCCACACCTTGAAGGCCAGTCCATGAAAATAATGCCGACATCAAACCGGTCCGTGGTGCAAAAAAGGTTGGGGACCACTGATATAGAGTAAAACGTTTCTGTTTGTGTTTATGTTTATGGCGCTCTACTCAAACACATGGCACTGAAAATTAATATTTGGTAGTCATTTTCATATTTTAAATAAATAATAATAAAAAGGATCAGTCACATGGATTTGGAACATTTGTCATACCTTCATATTCCTAAAATTAAAATATGGGGTTCCAGATCATGTGCCAATGATTAAAACATCCTCTGGGGTGTAACCTGTCTTATTAAAAACCTCTCATATCTTAGGTCTGCTGTTGTCTTTTGGCAATGAGACAGTGTAATCGTAGTAACACAATAGGCTGTGGATGCCTGTGAGTCTGGCAAGGGATTTAAAAAGATCTCCAAACATGTTTTTTAAATATCTGATTCTGCTGTAAAGAGAATAATCTGCGGGTGGCATAGATTACAAGCAACTGCCAACGTGTCCAGGACTGGCTGCCCCGGCAAATTAAGCTGAACAGCAGACTCTTTGGTGCAAAAAAAAAAGTCATACCCATAATTTCATCACAGGATCTGTTGATGTCAAGGTGCATGCATCTACAATCAGAAAGAGATCGCACAAATTTAACCTGTTCGGGAGGAGTGCCAGGAAAAAGGCTTTGTTGTCCAAAAAGGACCTTAGAGCAAAACTACAGTTTGCCAATAAACACGCAGGCAAAGACCAGGCCTTTTGGAACAACGTGCTCTGGACAGACGAACGGGAGATAAAAGTAACAGAGGACACATGATGCAGACCAAAGACAGAACTTCACACCAACTGTAAAGCACAGAGGGGGAAATGTTTTGCTTTGGGGTTTACTTTGCTGCCTGGTGGACTGCAGTCATTGATTTAGCTATATATTTTCCATCATATTGAAGGTAACATCAGACCATCTGTCCGAACCAGACCTTTCAGCAGGAGTGTGATGTTAAGTACACAAATTCATCAAGGAAGCTAAAAAAAAAAGGGTAATTGGAGGGTGATGATACATCTATTGATTTTTGTTGTTGAATGAAAAATTGACAAAGCTAATTTTCCAGGGTCAAAGGATAAAAAGGATCAAATGTTTATCCAAATGTGTCATAAAAGACAACAATATCCACTTATTTTTTCAAATGACTGTACACAATTAATTCATTTAGTTGTAGCTATTATAGTTTTTATAAAATAACTTATTTTTAAAGCTACACAAAGAAAAAACATTTGTCTTTCCAGTTTACACATCTTCTGTCCACACTTCTCCTCTGTGTCCTCAGCCTCCATGTGCCCCCACTCAAACCTGTCCTCACTCAATAGAAACACACACACACACACACACACACACACACTCACACTCACACTCACACATTTCTTTCCACGGATAGTGTAAACACACATTAATGCAATCCACGTCAGCGACCACCACTCCCCT
>OOFC01048421.1:10129-23685 GCA_900323345.1 Pseudochromis fuscus
CCTTTGCAAAAGCCAAATTGGAGCTTTTTATTTCTTCACTGCTGCAGCAACACACACACACACACACACACACACACACACACACACACACACACACACTCACACTCACACTCACACATTTCTTTCCACGGATAGTGTAAACACACATTAATGCAATCCACGTCAGCGACCACCACTCCCCTTCACACACAAACACGTTCGTATGCTAACACACTTGCTCACACACTCACACAGAGATGTACATAGACATCGCCTGCAGCTGTATATTTAGTGACACACACAGTGCCATTAGGGAGCTGAATGGAGAATCAGTGTACAAGGCCAGAGTGATTGTAAGACGCTCGCTCAAAGGTCCGCCGATTATTTTGGTCTCTGCAGGAAATCATTTACAATAGCCCTCACCCCCTCCTCCGCTCTTCCCAGTTCAGTCCATTTAAACAGTGTGCTGCTGTGTGTGTTAAGCGTTAAGTCAGTCGCCACAGTATTGATGGGAAATTCTTTGCTGTGTTGTTTGTGCGGTTGACTATAGCGTGCTGAGGAGGGCCTCGCTTGTTTAGAGAATGGGGGTGCATGGAAATGAGTCATACACAATGTGATGCAACACAGCGGATCAGATTTGAATTATGGGGCAATGAACAATGAGGTCATCACAGGGCTGGGGGCATAAATCTCTCAGTGCCGTGGTATAACACAGCGTTTCTTATCAATGGAGGAAACTGCAGCCGGGTTTGAAAATGCACGATTGTTTAAAGACTGATTCAGTGTCGCACAAAGAGGACCGGCTGGTTGACTTCAGCGATTGAAGGACTAAGACAATGAAAGGGGAATTCTGGTTTAATTGTTTTCTGAGAGCTGTTTACCTTAACTAACAGCTGCATTTTGGTAGATTTGTATATTGTTGAATGGCTGCGGTTCCTCCTCGCCAAGAGTTTGCATGCCCCTTCTATGCACAATACTGCATCCAATGATATTTTCCATATCTTTTCCTTCTTCAGCAGATTGTCCACAATCAGCGTCTGCTGTAATACCATCATCCCCAGGCCCCTCTTAAATTTCCTGCTTACTGGGCTTTTACTTTAACTGCATTACATACATCTTCCACTCCCTGTTCATCTGGTTCCTTTCAGCATAAACCAGGCCCCAAGATCTGTTCTGAAGCACTTTGATGGGACTGGTCATTTGATGGTAAAATAATACAAAAAAAATTATATTGTCGTTTATTGTGCCTGTTCTGTGGCACATTTGTGATCTTGATTGATATTGAATGGCATTTTCATTCCAAGTCTTTGGGGGTGAGAATTTGTGCCAGGGAGTATTGATCTGGGGCTTAGCTGTTGGTGTAGTGTGATAGGCTGAATAAGGGTAAGGACGGCTGGTCTGGTCATGCTTGATGGAACAAAGATATTAGCAGATATAGTAGTGATCAATGACTTGATAGTGTATGTTTACATCACTCGCACTGTTTTGTGTTTTTCCCTCAGGTTATTGAGCTGACTAGCCTCGTCTGGAGTGTAAATATAGCACCTTACACTGCCTAAGGTGAAATCCCCTATGACTGGTTGGTCAATAATGCTCTGTGAAAACCGTGCTCAAATCTGCTATACATGCTACTTTTAGCAGAGCCGCAGCGTGTGGTTCAGTTGCTGCCGAGGACATTCCAACTCATTCGAGATAAAAGGCACCGTGCCCTTTTGGCGTGTATCAGCCGCTGTCAATTTGTCCCAGATGTATCTTTCACATTTTGTAATAAAATCATTTTACCACCTCTGTGTTTTGCAAGGAAGCCTGATAGTGTCACACAAAGACAGATGACTACCACTCTGGCCTGTGGGCCCGCAGCAATAACTTACATGGTCCACATGTCTGTTTTCTAACCATGTGCGAAACTATATGTGTGTTCTCCTTCAGTCTGGTCAGATGTGTTTTGAACCCTCTGATTGGCTCTCGCTCAAACACCATGTGTGAGATAGATGAGATGGGATCCATCACATGTATCAAGATGAGAGGGTGCTACTGGTCCAGGGCCTTTTGATAAATGATATTTAGTCTTTTAAACCCAATCTTTGTGTAAAAACATTTGTCAGGCAATTACTGTAAGCTATTTTTGTGATTATAATCATCTATGTTGTGTGTGTGCAGCTGTATTGAAATATCTCATCGTCCATGGTTAAGTACATTTGATTTCAGTTCAACGATTCACAATAACCGGACAAATCAACCAGTTTTTTGATTCATCATGTACACACCTCCCGTTTTCTTTTTTCTCTCGCTCTCATTCAAAGATTTATGTGGGGCACATAGACAAGAGTCTTTAATTTTACGCCTGGGTAGACCATATACACCATTGCTCCATATTCTTCATGCCTATATTGAATCTGTTGAAGCCCAGAGGGAGAAGTGTGGTTTTAAAATGAACATATAGGGGACTCCACCCTTTAAAGGACGGCCTTGGCTCATTTGGATTCGCCATAAATCTCCCCCAACAGGCATCAACACCATTTCTGGTGTGCTTCTGGTGACGCAATCTGTTGTGTACGGCGTAATTACAAAGCGTAATACATGAAAAAACCATCATGAAAGCATACTGTAGAGTCATCCTAATTACATACAGCGGACTGATGAATAATGGGGATGACACGGGACATCAATACAACCACTGCCTCTCATAATAGAAAACACCATTGTTTTACTGTGGGAAAATGGGCAGCATCTATCATGTGAAATCCACTCTTTTTTTTTTTTTTTTCAGGAAGACATTGAGCCCAGAGACTTAAAAAAAAAAAAACTCATCCATCTATTGTTCAGTCAAGCTAAGGCACCTGGTGCCCAAAACGCTTTGGGCTACTGGCCCTCCTTAGCTGGTAGTGATAGCTGTTCACTCTCTGGCCCACTCGCCTTCATTTCATCATTGCTTGTATCTCTTCATGTGCACTCAGACAGCAAAACTTCCTCCCCTGCTATAGAAATGGTTGCCAGCTTTTTGGTTTCTGTCAAATATAAATGGGGAGATTGTGGAGCTATCCATTGATATCACTGCACCTTCAGCCTACAACTGCATAGTTCAGGTTAGGCATCTATAATACTCCGTTAAAATTAGGAAAAAGTTTGGTTATGATGAAAGCTTATCTAAAACGATCTGCAACTTTTTGGGAAAATACAAACTACAGGCTCCCACCATGAAGCTAGATGCACATGCACCTCCTCGGTCTTCAAAGCTTTAGTTTCCACTTCAAAATAGGGATCGCTACTTCTTGCAGAGGCACTGAATCTGACTATAAAATTGTTCAATATAAATGTAATTCCAACGGATACTGGGCTGATGTGTCTGTGGGCTAAATAGAGGAAAAGATTTGTTTCATCCAGTTGTAACTTTTCAAGGATGTTCCCTAGAAAGTTGCTGATCTGTGCCCTCTGACAGCTGAAAAGAGAAGAAAATTAGGATTTAATGAAGAATTCCCTTTTCAGGGTTGGAACAAAGTGGTGGTGCACTGCTGATGTATGCATGGACTTCAATGGCTGCATCTTTAATCTCCTCTTTCCTCTTCTGCACTTGTTCCCGTAAACAAGTCCTAATGAAAAATCCCATTCCCTCCTGAGCCCCAGTGGTTATACAAACCTGGTCATCACCACTTCGCCTCTGCGTTTGTTTGTTTTTTTTCTACCTTTCTGCCTTCATTCCTCATTCACTGATCCCACCATTGTTGACCAGCTCCGTGTGAATAATGTATAACGTGTTCTGAAAGAAACAAGCGAGACATGAATAAAGGCGCTGCATAGGTGGGGGAGCTTATCAACCAACTTATTTCTCACCAATTCTCTGTTGCCTCTGGCTATTATCCTGTGTAATACTGCATGTGTAGGCACACAGCATTAGGGGGTAGACAGTCATTTGCATGCTGACACATGAATACATGCAAACACACACATGTACACAAACACAGTATGGTGAATCCATCTTTTGTTGCAGTCTCTGCCCACCCAACCATAGAGATATTGCTCATGGCCTCCTGTACTGACTAATAGACCCAATTACTGCACAGCCCTGACTGAGAGCTCCACAGAGGTCCAAGCTCTGACACACTGTGTGGATAAGTGTGTGTGTGTGTGTGTGTATGTGTGCACATTACACTTGTTTTTGTGTGTATGTGAAAATCTTGCATGGCACACAGATAAAGACTCTCTAACAGAAGATTCAAGGCCAAACAGATATATGGTATTTTCTCTGCCCTTCCAGAAAAGATAACACACACACACACACACACACACACACACACACACACACACAAATGCACACTTTGTGAGATTGACCCTGGCAAGATACGGCTGCAAAGTTTATTCTGAAAGAAGTTGGGGAGGAGGATGAGGGTGAAGAGGGAGGAGGAGAGAGATAGACAAAAGAAACAGGGAGGGTGTTTCTGAAAAAGAAAATAGAAAAGAAAGCCAGTGAGACAGAGAGAGAGAGAGAAATATTGTGGGGGGAAAAAAAAGTACACAGGGATGGAAAACAAGGGATGCTGAGGGAGATAGGAAAAGGAGACAAGACACAGCTAAAAAAGATATAAGAGACATTCTAACTGTGAATAACTGCCAAACTGCATTCTAGAAACAGAGCTAACAATTTCCCTTTCTGAGGAGTGTCTCTGGCATTTGGCAGTGAAATGCCACCCATATAAACCAGTTATCATGGCATGAGAGAGCTTTTTAGCTGTAAACTGCCAGCAAGCACAGAGATAGACCATTATAGACTTTGATACCCTGACACTTAAGAGGTCATTACCCACACACACACACACACACACACACACACACACACACACACGCACTAAACAAGCAATCACAAGCAAAAGTGGTTTGTGAACTGTCTGGTTCTTGTGTTTGAGTGGGTTATGGCTATTCACACAATCTGGAGGGGGCCATTATTCACAGTGTACCCCACATTCACTACGTATATATTATAGCTATCTGTCTCTATTGTGAAGAATGACAGGGACCTCAGTTCAGTGAGCTCTAATAACCCCCACCCCTCTCCTCTCCTGTACCCTGCTCCCTCCCTCTGCAGGACTAGGACATCCAGCTGCCACTGAGATGTGATTCTCCGCGGGTTCATTTTCACTTTGATGAAGCAAAGTACTCCAAAACAGGTAAGAATATGTGTGTCCGTGTTTGTGTGTGGAGGCTTGAACACACACCATCTCGCCATGTAATGATTTTAAACATTTAACCAGGGATGTTGACTCAGAATGCATTTTTATTTACAGCAGGCTTATTTAGGCCTGGGGGATAGTCACGCAAATACACACACACACACACACACACACACATACACACATACACCTGGTGTGTTGTTTTTGCCGACTCTACAGTATGCATTATGCTTTTTTAGAACCCAAATATGACCCAGTGTTCTCCCCGGAGATCTCAGGGTTCCATCTGTGCCAGAGAGTGCTCTAATTGGCCCGACAAATGTGTCCTCTGAAACTGCTAATCCAATCAGATATGACCAAGCTTCAAAAAGAAAACAGAACAACACGCAATTTGCAGCGAGCGCAATGACATGTGAAAATGGAAAAAGAGGAGAGAGTGTAAAGATAGTGTGCGCCGTTAGCCCCTTGAAAATAAAAACGAGTTTGAGTTAATTGCGATCGGCCTGCTGTTCACCGACGGCATCAACGGGAGTTTAACCACAAATCCAGACCTTCATCTGTCCATGAAGCCACTCAGTACAACTTATTTACAGTGTATTTACAAGCTGAGCAGGACCTGTAAAATGCCGAATTTACGAGCTCCCTTTTAATTAGAAATACTGTCTCCTACAGTTGGGCTGATGAATTGCACATTCAGTTTATTGGCGATGGAGGTGGGCGCAGTTCTTTCGCAGGGTATTGACGGCTTGTCAGAGGATCCTGGTTGACATCAGTTTTTCACCAAGAAAAGAAACATATTATATGTTTGCAGTATAAAAACCCTGAGGTCATGTTTTCATGAGGGATTCTGTTCGTTATTGATTGAATTGAGTGAGAGTAATGTGAATGAGGGCACTCTCGCCCTCTGCTGCTGTATGGTTTGGCAGACTGCTAAGTAGTTTGTTAGGTTTTATCTGTTTAATGGTCTTTTCACACAAGGTTTCTACCTCAAGAGCATGTGAAGGACAAGTAACTCCAAGGTATCAACTATGTGAATAAAAGGGTTAGTTGTTTTTTCTATTTTTTTTTTAGTTTTCATGTATTTATTGACATAACCTTAGTGTGTGCATGTGTGTATCCAGGCATATGTTAGTTGATGTGTTTGTGGTGTACATGAATTTGCATCCATTTTAATGAACTTTCTGTCCGGTGTGTTACCAAATGCTTTCCTTCCTTTACTCTCTTGACTCTGAATACTTGCTTTGAAATCTAATTTTGTGATATCAAGGCCGCATTTTGTCTTTATTTCACCGAAACAATGAGTGAAAAGAAAGAACAGCAGGAAATGGGATATATCATTCTTCGTATGGGAGGATGTGCATTTTTTTTTTCCCCCCGCTGTGAAAACAGGTGTTTCCCGCTCCACACGCACAAACACACAACCTTCATTTAACACTTTGCTAATGACAGTGCAGATTGAAATACAATCTGTATAGGTTTCATTGGTTAAGCAATGATTACATGTAAAGCGAGTCTCAGGGCTGCACAGTAAACATACAGTATGCACGGATAGATAAGCAGATGAACACTCACTTCAACAAAGCAGTCGTTAACAATAGACTCACTCTTACTGAATTTCAGTAATATTGAATATCAAGTGTGCAACTGAATGTTAGAAAAATGACTCTTTTTACAGAAATAATATGGAGTTAAGACCCATTGAAATATTTAAAGTAAAACATGAAAATAATTAAAATTCTAGTTGTAGCACCATTTATTCAAATTGTACCTGGACATGCACACTGCACACACACATGCACACACGTTGCCTCTTGTTGCCACCCCCCGTGAATACCCACTTATTGTCTTATAATGTGACCTTTGCCTTGAGCTGAGAGGCCTTTGTCCTAAGACAATAGAGTCCATATTGTAAACCATGCCAGTCAATGCCGTCCACACAGCTGCCATGGACGGGGTGCAGATTGTCCGGGGTCCAAGTTGAAGGCTTTGAGGCAGGCACTTGTGGCATGTGTGTGTGTGTGTGTGTGTGTGTGGTGTCTGTGCTTGTGTGTTTTTGTCTGTGCTGTTTGTGTCTGTACGATGGACGCCTGTTTTCCAGAATCAGCAGATGGACCCGCGCAATTAGACTCAGCCTTCTTCTGTGTACAAATGCACATAAACAGACTCACACAGATCCACTCATCCACGTGCACACACACACACACACACACAGAAAACACACCCAGGGCTGGACGTGAAGCAGATGCCTCTGAAACGCTAGACCCTGACAGATACTGTAATGGAGGAGGAAATTGAGGAATGAGAAGAGAGTCCTATATCTATCAGGGTTCGGTGATAAATCAGCACCATAAATTATTGCATTTTATCAGGATAATGTGAACAGATTTTCTTACTGTTCAAATGAATTATTATGAACAAAAACGAATGAGAAAAACTCCTAAAATGTAGGTTTATTTAATCTTTATTTTAAACTTATGAGGAGTTTGTTGTTATGTCATGGATCACAGTTGCACACAGTATTTTAAATGTGTATTTCTGTGCTGTTGTTGATCTACTTCCTGTTATCTTGGTGCATATTTCCAAATCAGCAATAAGTAAGTTTTAATTTGACCAAAAATATTTTATAAAAGACATGTAATTAAAGTCATGGGTTAACAGTAGAGACTGATTGATTACTGTATAATGCAATTTGGTATGCATTTGCCACAGTATAGTATTTACTGATGTTAGACTTTTTGTCTGTTGGGTAATTATTTCAACTAGATCTGGACTTGTTAGGCAAATAATTGATTTGCCAGTGTACACAAAAAAATCCTACACATTTCTTTTGTAGCGGTAAACAACTGTTAATGGTGCAAAAGCAACAATTACTTATATTTTAACTTATGTTTTTGAGCTGTGGAAAATTATAGTTGGAGTCTTTTAGATATTTTTTAACCAGTGATTATTTAACATTTTTGCAGATACACAAATCAGATCCTTTTTTTTTTTTTTTAGTACCAATCAAATCCATCTATGACCAAAACTAGGTACAATACTGTGATAGAAGCCCACTTGACTATCTCAGTGCACCATCTCCACACTTAGCCTCACTAGTCATGTATTGACCTGCAGTAACAGATCAGGCTCAGAGGAAATGAGCTTGTGACTGAAAGGTCATGGTTTAAAATCTGAGTAGTACAGTAGCTGTGAAAATCCTGGCAGTTCAAATCCCTCAACAGCTACCGTCGGGGCTGCGACCTCTGGGCACTTAACCTTTAACTGTTCCAATGGAGCAGCTCTGTGTCCAATAGTGCGAGACTGTGTGGTTGTGTCGCACGGCTCCCAGGTGTGACTGTGTTAATGTGCGAATGTGGTCCGACCTTCTTTCCTCTCAGCTACTCCCCCTCAACCATTCATGCAAACATGAATGTGTTCTTTCTTAGTCAATGAGCCAGGCTAAATGAAGCTTATGCCTTGATAGCTTACAAATGTGTGACATTTTCCGTTATTATTATTCCTGGTTTGAGTGTTAACAATTTTATCGGTAATTTAGCGCAGCGCACCGTTGACAGTCTGGATAACTTCTGTCACCTTTTGCTGTTTGATATTCAAAGATACCTGCTGTCTGGCTGGCTCCATATCCTGTTGACTGTGCTAAAGATACCAGTGTTTCCCTTATGGACTCTTTCTTTCCTCCTCAGATCGAGACAGGGCACCAGGGGAACACACACCTACACACACACACACACCTAATCAAACACACATGCAGTCTGACGTAAATGCACAAACAAAGACCCACACGTACACTGCTTACAAGCACAAATATGTTGCCACCTGAGTGCAGCGGTACAACCCCCAACACACCCTGTGCAACACTGATACACACACACACACACACATGCACACACTAGACGACAGGGAATAGCCCACAGAGACGGTCTTTGTCAACAACTTGGAAAAAAGCAGCTATTTAGGGCCACTGTATTCCAGGAAGGATAGGCCATCTTATTTGTGTGAGGAGCCTGTGTGAAACAAAACAAGTTATGGCGGTTACTATCACTCTTTCTCCCCCCCCACCACCCACTGTGCCTGCTCCTGTTTGTGGTGTTCTGCTTATGAACCGGTGCTAATTGTGTAAAGTATATTGTAGATGTAGATTTCCAACGGGCCTGGTGCGATGATGAGCAGATGCACTCACAGATGTTTTCCCTCCATGTGTCTGTTTACCAGTTCAATTATCCCCATCACGTACTGTAGAGATTTGTTGTTCTGTTTGGGCGCTTCAGCATGGATTTCAACAAAAAAAAAACACTAGTTAGCGAAGTACCTCAAGCCTGTGTTAACTCCAGTCTTGCTGGCAAAGTCCAAAGAATAAAAAAATTGTGTGATACAGTTGGGAGCAGGAAAGCACACAAGCATCAAAACCACCAGATCCTCTTTATTTCACTCTAATGCATTATGGAGCATTTGGAGAAGAGGACTTGGTCAGAGATCACAATCTCTCTGTTCTGGTTAATACAATGAAAGTGGTGCTGTGCCAGTGTTTACAGAAGGCTTCTGGGTTCAGATTTTTCACATTTTAACTCTACAAATAAATGAATCATTGCTGTTCTTTACCACAGAAGATTAAATGCCGTGGATGTGCTCTGCGTGTGAACTTACAGTTATTATAAGGAAAGATGCAGACCCCACAGGCCTCCATATGCAGGCATCAAATGCAGTTCATGTTTGAGGATCTTGAATCTATCCAGAATTACTACGGTTTTGAAAGGGAATCGATGTTCAGGACCTCAAGCTACAACCTGAATATAAGATCTGAGCAGCATAAGATGAATTTTTGATCAAATATTTCTCACTGGCACAATTACGCATTGATGTAACAAAGAGTGAACATAGTTTTGCACACCCTGGATTTCTTTTTTTTTTTACTTTCCAACTCTAAAATAAACTATTCTCTCACTATTTCTACTTCTTACACAAGTATAAAACACAGTATATGTAATTTTTAAATAATGTTAAAACTTGCTTTACAGACAGTGAATTGTGCCACCTCAATGTAAAATGAATATAGGTTCAGTTCTGTGAAGAAAGCCTGAAGCAACAATAACATATAATGTATGTAGATGCATGTATCCTAACCTCACATACAGGAAATAATAAACAGTAATTCCCAACATTTTGATCCACCTGCTCGCTCTGCTGAATTACTGTATTTTCAATGCATCTGTCTGCTCTGGTTTGTTGATTGGAATACATCAGCACACCAGGGATATGAAACTGCAATAAGAGCCGGGCCTCTAGCCTGCGTGATTTGAATATGAAATGATTAGATTATTGATTTTGGTTATTTGGGTCTCCTGCCTGAGGTGATATTGTGGCAGAGCAATCACCATAGCTGACATTTAGCACTGTGTTTACCTTTTGCTGTCCCCATTGATTGCTTCAAAATTACCACCCATACATTTTGCTGGAGCCCATTGTATCATCAGTTTTGCTACTATTTCAGAAAAGTGATGGATACAGCTGATCAAAAATGCAACAGTTTTGCTTTGTACTGATGTAGAAAATAATCACATCGCCCCGCAATCATGGAGCAGTGATTCTTACAGGACTGCATTTCAAATACCATTGAATCTCATCACAAACATGGCTGTAGCGTTTCATGCCGGCTGTCGAATGACTTATAAATGTCTTCAGCACATGCTTGAGAACACAGGGAGGATATTTATAGCTGATGACGATTACCTACATGACCTTAAATCCAACAATATGGCAAACGATTTTAGCCTGCGAGTCGAAAACTACAGCTCAGCCTGGGCCCAGCAGGGAGCAGTAATAAGTCTTGATTTTATGTATTAATGTCCCAGGTACATTTCTGGCACTGAATAACCACCGCTGTGCCTTCACAATCCCTCTAAACTTTGAAGAAAATCTCTGCTACAGTTTAGAGTTTCGATTTTGTTTCCTGAGAGAAGTGAAAATATAATATCTAACAAAAGTGTTTGCTGACAAATACTCCCCTATCACTGTGGACATCTGTCAGGAGATATTTTACACACATCACCGCTCTGAGCAGCAAAGCCGTCCAAGTGACTCCAAAAGGACGCAATGTTTAATGCGTCCTATGATATGCAAAGGAGGAAATTTCTCTTTGTGTCCACCAGCGCATTTTCGTACGCATAAGTCAAGGTGACAGTCTGCAAATGAATGTACTCCCCTCTTAGGTAGATCTCTCTGTATTTGCAATGCCATTTTCTCAGCAGTTAGACAATCCGGCGTTAAGTGCCTCCTTTTATATTTATATACCAGTGTTGGTGCTTATGCATTATTAAATTATGAACAGCCCAGTAAGCACCCCAGAAAGGCCTTTTTGAATAAATATTTCAAGACTCTGATATACAGAGTTCATATCTGCTCTGTAATGCAAGAGCAAAGGTTCGGTCCTAATGTCTTATGCAGAAATCACTTTTTTTCTTCACTGAATCAGTAGAATCTACAGAGTTTTGAGGTTTGCTGATTCAAATCTTTGAAAGTTTACATGCATTTCTGAGAAAGTATGGGGACGTAGCATGAGAGGAGTCTCATTATCTCGGCATGTGCATGTGAGGTTAGTTTGAAATGGAAAACAATGGGTGTAGAGCACCTGAAGACGGCAAACAGTTTTAATCTTCTTTACCGAGTAACACGGGGGAAGTGGATTGACATGGCGGACGATGACGGAGACGACATGGAGGGAAAAAAACAAAAAAGAAGAACAGTTTGAAGCAGAGAAGTAAACAAACTGGACGGAGGCTAGCAAAGGGGAATGAAAATAAATGTGAGGGAGCTGAAAAAGTAATTGATAAATGGACGATGAAGCTGGAAAACAGGGATACACTTGAAGAATCGAGCGTATTCTCCTCCTAACCAAGCCGGGCCCTTTCATGAGGGTTTAAATCTAGGTCACGAGTGTCGTATCCTGCCTGTTTGTCTGCCTCCTCTTTAATGCCGCATCATTCACTGCTGAGGTGGCTGTTCTCTGTACTGTACAGGACAACTTTCTCTCTCTCTCTCTCTCCATCTTCCTCTCTTGCAATCACGCTCACACAAACTCTGCCTCTCTCTGCCTCTGGCTTTAAGGCATGGCTTTGACAGATCCATTGTGACAGGACTGGGTTTAGAGCACAGTGACAGAGAGGAAGAGAGGGAGATGGCGATGGGGGGAGAGAAAAGGTGGTATGAAGGAGAAGACAGATGAATCAAAGAGAGGAAAACAACAGCAGTGGCAGTGGAATCAGCATCACTACATCACTAGTTGACATAATTGATTGTATCAGAGACGGTTTTGTAAACCATTAACTTCCCCCTTACGGGTTACTCGGCTGCACTGCCACGCTGAGCTGAAAGGCTGCTTATGCGTGTGTACACATGTATGACTGTGTGCTTATGCGCCTATTTGCATGTGGCACAGTTGTTTGTTTTGTGCATCCGTGTAGTTATATTTGCTTTTTCATTAGATTATTCGCATGAAACAACCGATTATAGCCTCAAAAAAGGATGGTTGAGATTTTTTGTCTTCTTCAGTATGAAACAAATCGAGTCATCTGGTTTATATTGTATCCATTTTTGGAGTATTTCAGTGAAATAACATGATATACCAGTATATGATATACCAGTATTATCCTTCATTATCCTCCAAAAATGCTAAGCTGCAGGTTTATACTGATACTTGGTCTATTTTAATTGTTTATTTATCAGTTTGAACAATTTTTAGTGATGGTACAATTCACATGTTCATCATTGCTCTTTTTTCAAAAAATAATTTCCCATCAAAAATAAACAGACGCGTAAACATCTTTAAGAGCACTAGGGAGGGACCATTACCGTATTTTCCACATTATAAGGCGCATAGAATAAAAACTACTGTAGTGGCTGGGGTTGTGTTATCCATCCAGATGGAGCTGTGCTAAAGTCAGTCAGTCAAACTTTATGAATAGAAAACAAACCAACGATCTGACAACTCCATTCACTCCCAAAACAAGTTAGTACATTCACAATACACTACCGTACGTACCGGTAGCTCTTTACCGGTATTTGCGCCGCTCTTCGTTAAAATTTCCAACTCCATTTGTCACAGTTCAAAGCTACATGAACAACTGTTTTAAGTTTTTCCCCGAGGTAACATCAGTGACGTAGTATTATCTTTTACCAACAGCAAGGTACAACAGGTACTGCAACTTTGTATCACGTAGTTAGTGTATTCATGCCATTTTGGGGTCTTTATACACACACAAGTTTTACCGTTTTTACCGCTGTTACTTCGGCGCCGCCCCCTGACTACGGTAGCCATAATTAACCGATATTGATCCATTCATAAGGCGCGCTGTCGGTTTTTGAGAAAATTAAAGGCTTTTAGGTGCGCCTTATAGTGCGGAAAATACGGTACCGTAA
>OOFC01048421.1:26411-41221 GCA_900323345.1 Pseudochromis fuscus
GTTAGAAAACAGCCAGTGGGAGCAACCAGACTGCATCTGACCGTACCATGAAAATGTATAGATTCAAAATGAGAGACAGAAGCTGACGTGACTGTTTGTCTTGTCGAGTTAGGATTTGACCAGCACAAACATGTGACATTGACTCATTATTAATTATGATTTTAATGTGGTCCGAGGGGGCTTGTATGTGAACCCACCCCCCTTCCCCTTTCCCGAAAACAGCCAGACACATGCAACAGTACGGATACATGTTGTGCTTGAGATGTCAGGACATTCATATTGTTGTGAGCTGACAGTATGTTTTCCCTGAGCCTCTGGTCACACCGAGGGGCCACTCGCTGCTCATCAGTATCTCAGGCTTCATCAGTGCAGGACAATTATGAGGGCGGGCTTCTATTCAGGACCACTCATGGTGGTATAGGTTTGAATGCCTGTTGTATGTGTGTGTGTGTCTTTGTTTGTATTGTGGTGTGAGTGCGCATGCATGTGCTTGTTTGCGCATGCACATATGTGCTTGTGTCTTGCGTCTCTCATTATGGGCCACAGGTCAGACTCCCACCAGGTTCTCTTCTGATTAGTCATCTCTTCAGCTCCACACCGCCAAATTAGCTACCTGAATCTATGTGTTTATGTGTGTGTGTGTGTGTGTGTGTGTGTGTGTGCGTGTGTGTGTGTATGGTCAGTCTAATCAAAATTCTCCCAGCCTGTCTCCCCGCGCTGATGATAATTTACCACCGTGCCCATACCCACTCACACTTTGTCACCCACACAACCTCATTCCAACCTTCACCATACACACACACACACACACACACACACACACACATGCACACACGTAGAAGTGGTCCGTCGTGTTTAAACCTACCTTAGCAAGCCAACTGGAGGTAATTTACCGTAGCTTGGCGGACACATGCCATTTTACTGAACATGGTGCATAGCCCCCTGAGCTTTGTTCCGCTCAGACTTCTCTCCAGCAGAGCAAAGAATGAACAAGTGAAGAGACTAAAAGGAGGGAAGAAAAGAGCAGGTGAGGAAAAACTAAGTGAAGGAAAATGGCAAGGGAGAAGAAGTCCTGCATAAGCTTCTGAGCTGCAATTATAGCACAATTGGGTATGTCTGAATATATGTTTTATAAAAAATAGAAGAGCTGAGAATATACGCTTCGGTGTATTGTTTTCTTTTACACAAACACATCAAATGCATCTTTTTTTGACTGTAGTTTCTCAGCAAAGATCTTAACAAATAATTTCTTAAAATTGAAAGATTGATCTAATGATGCGCCTGTTTTCTTTCAGAGCTGTCACAACTGAAGAACCTGTTTTCTTCTACTCTAATTAGGGAGAGCATGGAAATTCAGTTACAGATGGACTACAAATCACTAGAAGTTGTAACATATTTACATTTTTTCATATTCAGTGTCATTTTTTTGCAACTCCCTAATCTACTGTGTTGGCTGCTTTCTTAATCTCGCACACTCACACTTATGTCCACATTGTATTCTTTTAGACATACGCAGAGGGTAGACTACAAATGCAGCATGGACACATTTGAGACTCTCTGCCTGGAGGCTGAGGGAGTAGGGCATCTGGTCTCCTAGTGATAAGCATGTGTGTGTGAAAATGTGTGTGCGGTTGTGTGTGTGTGTGTGTGTGCGTGTGCGTGTGACGCATGTTGACAAGGTAGCCCAGTCCGGTCAGCACTCATTAGTGAAAGAGAGAATCCCCGAATGAGGAGTGCTGTGACAGGCAGCACTCTCGTTAGGGGACCACACACACACACACGCACACACACACACACACACACAGAGGGGCAGGCCGCCTTGGTGCACAAAATCAGCCCAACATCAATTAGTTCATGGATGCATGCAATATAGTCAGTGAGTGTAGTGGCCTCAGCAACAGTTCTGTTAATGTCCACCCTGTAGGATATGAAGATTCAGGGCAGGGAAAAAAATATAGGACATAGAGACCGTGTCACTTAGACATGCAGGACTAAAGGGGAGCAGATTGTCATCTTGGTACACTAAATTATACAGTAGTGTTCAGACTAACTCTATTAACTGAACTAATATTATATAAATTATAAATCTTTCTCGTCAAGGATATTGTGAACTTTGGTGGCGGAGGATTCAAGGCAGAGAAATGTAACGTGTCATCATATCTGTGAAATAATTAACTGACGTCTACTGCAGCAGAAATTGGAAACAAACAGCAGGTAAATCCAAGGACTGGAAACCAGGGACAGATATTTGTTTTGGTCTGATCTTGCTTGTTAGTTGATGTTTTGCTCAGTTTTATGCAGATGCTGCTTATCTGCCAGGCAGCGTCTCCAAAGAGATCCAACCAGCTCAGGATAGGAAATATTGAGTTCTTTAAAAAAAAAACATGGTTTGATTATTTCATCATTTAAACAGTGAGTAGGTTCAGACAGGGCATATGATGTTTACCAAACCTTATGTAGATCATCAAGTGATGAATACAGAGTGTAAACGCATCACATATGTTCTCATAATTAGCACCATTACCGCTTGTTTATCCATAATATATAACCCAATCAACACATTACGATAATGAAAGGAAACAGGTTAGAAAAACAGGGCAATGCTTTGGGGCGATCACTGCTGAAGAGTCTGTAGATGGAACATATTTTGATGTCATTATCTGAGCATATGGGAGAATGCAGTGCTGCTGAATTATGAACATAACTTGAGTGATTTGAGTTTGGATCAGTCCTGGACTGCTCCGGGCTGTCACGCAACGATTGTCTGTGAACGCACCGTGAGCACGGAGGAAATGAGAGGGTTAATTAACTGATGGGTGAGATGGTGGCGGAGCATACGGGGTGATGGAATAGCTTTTGAATTATGAAACAGTGGAATGCTGTGGCTGGTGGCGTCCAGCCATATGTCAGCATGTGCCTCCTTCGTCTAGCTGGGGACAGCTGGTCAGATTGCTCATGTTCAACCGAGTTAGGGACCAATCAATCAAAATGGGGCAGCTTGTTCACTTGTTTAAGTGGAGGGAAGAATAATACGCAGGAGTCTATTGTGAGTCTATCACTTCAGTGCCATTAGGGATTTGTCAAGAACTGTTACCCGATGTGAAATCACACTCAGATGGAACCAGTTGCACAACCTGATATTGAGAAAGCTGAATGTGTTTGTAGGAGCCACTTGAAGAGGTTTAACAGGAAACACGAGGTGATTCAATGGGGCAGCTTTGAGTCATGGGGTTAAAACCTCACTGTTCTTGCCTCTGTTGGCTTTGTTTCTCATTTTTAACAATAGTAACAATAATTTTTTAGTGGAAAAAACAACAACAAAGAAACTTATGTAACTGTGCAGTATCTCCTTGATATTTCTTACAATAATTGGTGAGTGCTGTGATTGTTTAAACTAATTTAAAAAGTAGTAGTAGGAAATCTAAAGTCTCTTCTATTATCCAGACCTAAAATATTATATTTTGAGTCAATAAAAAATAAACTGACTGGATAATAAAATGTGACTGGAATGCAAATCAAATTTTCTGTTCCGACTTTATTTGGATTAAGTTTGGGCCTGTGTTCTTATGATAATAATTTTAAATAAATTTGCAATTTCAGTGATTTATTTTGACATCATAAAAAGAACAGAATCAATAAAACCCCCAGATAACTACACAGCCCTTATCATACTGTATGTGTCTGCTCTGAGGATCAGATCCTGCAGTGTGCAGGAGCCTCTGGGTGTATCTGTTCATCCTGTTTGCAGCGTGAGGCTTTTTGTCATTGTAGATGTTTGGCAGATGCATTATGCATATGCAGTATGTTGCAGTCTGTGTCAATCCAACATTTTCTCTTTAAAAATAAAACACTGATGACAGTAGTTGTAGCTACCACAAATATCTAAGGGAGGCCGTGCCAAAGCAGCTATTTGCCTTCACAGTGTGGCATGACGGAGATAGCTGGCTATTGTCTTAGTCTCTGCTGGGCCAAAATGATATGGTCACACTGATCAATAGTCTCTGTTACACATGATGTATTTCCCATGGCTCTGGCTGTCTGCTTTGCTCCATCTGTCCCCGACTGTTGCAAATTTCTGCAGTGCTTCCCTCACCCAATCTCACACACAGGCACACACACACACACATACACAAACTTGACATGCTTATTTGGAGCTGGGTACGAGTTCCCTCGAGAACAGTGAACATTTAGTCAAAAAATAGGGCTTCTGTTACCTTTGAACTACTCCAATGAAAATGATTTGAATTTGATACACGATATAAACACAGAGCTCCTGCAAAGGAAATGTGTAAATATCCTAGGTTTTCATGATTAAAAAGCAAATTTGGGAGTGCAGAAAGAAAAGTAATTGAGTTACTTGTTGGTTGAACGAGTGGGCGAGTGAGCAAGTGATTGAACAACGCTGGTCTGCCTAATCAGTTCAGAAAAGAGGAACGATGCTTACCAGTCTGTCACCGCTAAAACTTATCTCAGAGACCATCCTCTTATTAATTGTTTATCGCTGATGGACCATGAAATGAACAATTAGATTGGGACATCAATACATTTCACACTTTGATGCTGATGTGGAATACCAAGTGAAGTGAATCCTAATACAGAAGTGTCATTATGCAAACATTAAGCAGCTTTTTATTTATTTATTTTTTACACGGTCAACATTTTGCATTTAATCCTGCATTTACTTCACAGATTTGGTGTGTGTGAATCTTTTGGGCATATGGTCTATTGTTTTCTGAAATATGTATTTTGTACAAATGTGATCAGTGTAGTGCTTCATAATCAGCATCATGACATTTTTATTTCAGCTGTATTTGAGCTATAGATGCTACAATAACCAGAAACAGTTAAGGCATAAAGTCAGATCATCTAAAACTCCACAGGGACAATAAAAACACAATTGCAGAAAAACCTAATGATGGACAAGCTACTTTGTTGATCTCCAAAATACGCTCATGGAATTTGAAATAGTTCCTGAATTACACATTTAAATTACAGTTTATGCTGTTGAGCCATGTGTACACATGCATAATTAAGGGATCACTTTTCAATTTTCATCCCAGTCATGTACCTTTCATTGATTAATATGCTTAAAGTCTTATGACTAGTTTCTATAGAAAAGTTTTATTCACCACCACGGGCATCCCCAAATCCTCAAACAATTTCTCTCCTCTAATTTCACTTTTCATGATATTCTACATTTTTTATTTATTATTATAGAAGAGAGGTGGGCAATTATTTTTTGTAGGAGGCCACCTTACAACCCCAGAGTGTTGCCGGGGGCCATACAAATTTCTGTCATGCTGTACCTGAATATTATAATTATGATTTAATACAGAAAACATACTGTGTGCACTTAGTTTTATTCTTTAGTATTCCTAAAATAAGCAAAAATCAGACTGGATCTTGTTGTAAAAAGGAGGATTCTTGAAAGTGCAAAAATCTGACTGTGGTTTGGTGTAAAGAAGGTTTTTTTTCCTTTGTAAAATGTCCTTGCAGCCTCTCATCTCTTGAATTTCTGCATTTCTCTGAGAGTTTTGACTCGAAGTGACAGCTCAAGTTGTACTCTTTTAACACAGCCACGTGATTGTTACTTTATTTCTTAAACACTCTACATTCAGCATCACTCCTGTGCTTTTTAGTGCTCATTGTAGCAGGTGACTCCACTATGCCTTTCCATCAACTGTGTTGCATAAACAAAACTCACACAGTGGGTGTGTCTCAGTCGCCTCCACGGATAACACACGCCACACAAGTGTTTCATTAGATTCCTTTTCTTTTGTTCGCATCGTAAGTAAAATGAACCCAGACCAGAACCCAGGACTGGTCTAGAAGGTTGTTCGTATTGTGCTGTGTTCGACTTGTTCCAGACTGTTGAGAGCAAACCTTTCAGTTACTCTTACACCTCTTGATCAGGCAATGCTCTCTTTGTTTCCCTCAGTATTGTATATTGATTACTGCCTAGTCCACTGTGACATATGTCTACAGAAAGCTGCACGGACCTGAGTAAAGTGCTGTTTGTTGAAATGTCAGTGAACAGAGTGATGGGGAAATCTCCTTCCCTGTGTACATTTTGAGGCTGAGGACAGTTTATTTTTTCAGTTTAGTTTATGATATTATCAGTGATCGACTGCTGAAACTGTTGTTGTGCTAATCTGTGATTAGAAAGAAGTTATTTAGGAATAATATGGGTGTGATGCACAGTGTATGGACACATGCAATATTGCACATATGTAACATGGACACAAGGACTTTTACATAACGTCTTACTCAGGCATCTTCATGTGTGAAGTACAGCATCCAAGTGAGCAAACCCTCTCTGTGTGTCACTTTGCAGGCCTGCATGGTGTCAGAAACACTGAGCTGTGAGAGAAACAGCTCACCACAAGACCGTCTGGGAAGTACCTCCGTATCCACTTCCAGGTCAACCTCAGACGTCATGTGGACCAGATGCCTGCTCTTCATCGCGACCTTGATTGCCCCCATTGCCATTGGTAAGAGATGAGGTCAAGCTACTCATTCCATTTTTTTCCCTCCACCTTCATAAATCTTTATTAAAAATGCCCTGAAGCCAAAGATACACCTCAGTCATATATCTTTGGACTACAGCTGAAAATGAGAAACAGTGGTTTAACACACACCTAGCTTGTGGTTAGGAGGCTTTAACTGGCTGTTAACAGCTTGCCAAATGTTAGTCCTGGTGACTGCATAAAAAAAAAATCTCACAGTGAAGCTATTTAGCCCTGTTTTCAAGGATTTTTGACATGTAACAGTGGGGAGAACACAGGTGAAAATAATAGGATTAATATTTTCATTCAGTTTCTGGGGCCTGAAATTACCAGCTCACAGACACACTGTCATGGCTTACTAAAAACACTGGAAGAGAACAGAGCCACGGTTAATGTTATTAGTAACACCTGTTTTCATGACAGGTCCCAGTGTCTGTTGCTGGAGTTTTTCCACACAAAAAGAAATGATATTTGTTGCAGCAGAATTTTATTAGTGGTTTCTGGTCTTCACTCTTGCAAGCACGTGTCCATTTAGACCAGGTGTTGGCAGCTCTTTCATCGCTCTGCTGCAGCTCCCTGTGTCTTTAGAAAATAAATGATTTGTTTAATTTAAATTTATTTTATTTTGTTTAGTTTTCAATGTAATTCTAAACTTGAAGATTACGGTGCTCATGTCACATTAAAATCAAATGTATATTTTCCGTTTTGATTTTCTTTGCTGCTCAAATTATGCGTCACAACCGCGACATCGGCGACACCCGCCAGCAACAACACAACATATAATCCTGTGCTTCAGAGGACTGCACTTTTATTCAGCGCTGTAGCAAAATTACACAAAAACAACAGCCTGTAATGTTTCCTTCCTCGGCCGAGCTAACTTTCACTCACTCGCAGTGAGTGCGTATCACACACAGAGAACTACAAAACAAAATCACCGCTTCCTCATACGTCACTCAGGGATTACCCACAAGCCACCTTCTTAAAGACACAGGCTCGTAACAGGTAAAGTGAACGACTGAGACGTGGGATGCTGGGTGGATGTGTGGCGTTCACAGTGCTAACTAGCGGCGGGTGGCGTATCTGCTAGCTTGTAACTCCGATTATTCTGTCAACTCAAAGCCACAAATCGACCCTGCGATGCCTCGTATCTTGGGAAAACTCGTAAGTAGGGGCACTCCTAACTCAACATACCACTGTCTTCAAAATGTTTATGTTGCAGACAGAAAAGAAATAATTTCCGTTGTGCCACTTCATTGGTTTCATGAATGCAGCACACTAACTTTTTTTTAATACATCTAATTAAGGTTAAAACAATATATATATGCAGTGTTATCTTCATTTTAGATGTCAAAAGGGTTTTGTGGCTCTCTGTGTTTTATTTTCTGTGGGAAATGCGACCAACTGGCTCTTTGAGTGTCTAAGGTTGCTGACCCCTGATGTAGAAACACATTTTTTCATGAGGCAATTGAAATGTTGTGTATTCACCTGTACCACAAACTGAAAAACCCAGATTGAAGTATTTTACTGTTCAGCTTTGGGTTGTCATCCACCTTGTTGAAGCCAATACTGTAATAACAGCCGATAATGTAACAAATTTGCCCTTTTTGAAATGTAATAGGCCAATAGTGTAACAACTGGCCAATCATGTAATAAAAGTCCTGAACCGATAACATAATAACTTTTGGCTACTAAGGTAACAATTTATTAATGATTTATTACGTCATTGGCCTGGTAAAAGAAAAAAAAACTCTGCAAATGAAATAACTGAGCAAATTAAAAATTAAAAATTCTAACGTAATAAATTATTACGTTATAAAATTATTACGTTATTAGCCAAAAGTTATTACGTTATCAGTTCAGGACTTTTATTAGTTATTGGCCAGTTATTACATTATTTGTTGTTATTACATTATTGGCTTCAACACACCTCAGTGTAGCTGGAAAACCAAGAAAAAAAACTCTACATGTGTACCATATTGCTTCACACAATTATATCACACATTTCCACTGCACACACATGCTCAGTGGAGGCGCAGCCCCAGTAGGTCATCTGTATGTTTCCTCGTCTCCCCTGCGATAGTGGTCTTTGAAGACTCCAACAGGGAGCTCTGTCCCACTTGGACTTAATCCTATTAATGGCTGCTGTCAATCACACTGTGTAAATGTGTAACACACAAGCCTGCGCACACACTCAAGCATGTGCTGGTTCACATGCCTGCTGCCATCCATGTACACAGATAATATACACCCTTACCGACACAGATCCTTCTTAAAAAAAAACATGCCTGAACACACACAGGCACACACAGGAAGTGCTCACAGGCAGCCACTCAGACACACAAACACCAAGGGCTTTGCTTTAACACCAAGAGATGAGTTTCAGTCAAAGGTATTTGCATCAATGTCCAAAGAATAAGTCGACATATGCAAATCCGGCTGTTTATACTTAGCAAGGATTAGTTGAAACAAAGACAGTTTAGCTTGAGGACACACAGCAGCGAGCACTCCATCTCCTCCACCGAGCCATGTCTTGTCATTATTTCAGGGTTATGAAGACAAATAAAAAGGAACGGAAAAACATGAATTTTCAAACAAAAAAATCACAGAAAAATGTATTTTTCATGGGGCTTAGAGTATATTTCTGACATAAACTGAATTTCACTTAATACAGTGAACTTGCTGATGATGTTGGTGCTTTAAAGATGCTACAGTTCAGTGCAGTACAAAGTGACGGTCACTGTCGTCGTCAAACAAAGGACTGCAGTCTGTCAGAATACATGGATATTCACAATGTGAAAGAAAACTACTGATTGTATTGTGAATTTGTCCATGAACAATACCATGAAATGAACACAAGCAATAAAATAGTCTCTGAATACTTCACGACCCTGCCCGTGACCCTGAGCTTCAAGGCTGTTTGCTAATACTAAAGATGTCCGATTGAAATAAATTCAAAGTTTATTTTAAAAAGCTGTTTTTTTAGCCAATGTCTCTTGAACTATTTTCATCAATAGAATAAAACATATTGCAAAGTCCATGGTCATCTTAATAACTTTAGATATTCATTATTAAGAAATGATTGACTTTTATAACCCAGTGCAAGAGTGTACCTCATCTATGTCTTTATGAAACATTTTTGGCCTATGATGGGAAAACATTTTATATTATTATGCATATTGTTTGATTTAAGCAACGTCTCAATCAGGGAGTCCCTGACCGTGGGTGAGCCTCAATATGATTGCACAGGCTGCACTGTCAACCATTGAATGTCAGCTCCTCCACATCCAACAAGCATTTATTTGGTGAGCGGTGATCTATATTTGATTTCAACAGAGAATAAAAACCTGTTTCGGATTTTCTATATCTGACCTTGGCTTCACACACCATACTTACTATGATCCACACAGAATACTGCAAGTCTTACCTTTAAAAAAAATACTTCATACTCATAAATGTGGTTTTTTTTATCCAACTCAGAAGACACACATTTCAGACATCAGCACTGGCCAAATACTTTGGCAGTTCAAGTGAGAGATCACCTTTTAAATCTCTCTCTTCTTCCCTCTTCCCTCTCACACTCTCCTTCTTTCCATCTATCCACCTCTTTCGCCACTCTCTTGTTCTTGGCCCAAATGTAAAAATCGATATCCTTTTGTTTCAACCCCCTGAGGCAATGAGAGTGTCTGAATAAGATTGTCTGTACTGTCCGTGGTTGCCAAGTTTCTGTCACCACTTACACAGCTAATGACAGACACATTAACATGCACTCGACAGCGCACACATTATTACATGTAGGCAAATAGCTAAATATGGGTACATCCTGTTTGTGTGCGAGTGCATGTGTGTCTATTATATGTTTGCACCAAGAGGTGTTGTGTTACCACACATGCTTGTTTGGAAAAAAAAAAGTGACAGAAATATGTGTGGAGCAAGTCTTTAGGAGGCAGGTTCAACACTGAGGCAGCTGATATGAAAAGATAAATTAAAAGGTGACAGATGAGACAGGATGGTGTGTGCAAGTCAGAGCATTTAGTGCTGCTTATAAAAGCAGAGTGGTTTTTAATTGGAATACAGACAGACCCCTCATTTGAATTGTGTGTGTGAGTGAGAATGTGTGTGTGTGTGTCATAATGCTTGCTTTATGCCCAGTGGGGGACCCTGCAAGGCAACACTGTAAGACATCTGATCCAAAGCTCGTCTAGACAGCTGCCTTACAATGCTGCGTATTGATCCCTGCACGCTTCAATTAACCCTCTCTTCAGAATTTTTATTCGTGCTCACAAAGGCATTCATGATGTAGCCATTGAAAAACTAATAAACTAACACATGTACTTACACAGTAATGACCCAGTGCCCTTAAGCACCCCCTTCGTGCACGTGCAAGATCCCCATCAAATCCTCAGCTACTGCTAAGACACATATCCCATCTGAATGTGCGCTTAAGGTCTAATCAGAGCCTGCGGCCATATACGTTTGTGTGTGTGCATGCGCTGGTTAATTCGAAAGGACATTTTCAGTAAATGTCACTTATATATCAGTCTTATCTCTAAGCCAGCGCCTGCCATTATCTATGTGGTGCCCTCAGGTACCAGCACCACACAGATATTGACTACACCAGCTGTGAATTCCTACCTCCACATTCCATCACTCAGAACATTTGTATGCATGTGTGTGTGTGTGTGTGTGTGTGTGTGTGATGTGGTGAAGGGCAGTATTAAGTTGAGCCCGGGCAGAGTGTCATTGAGCTCATTCAGATTCTTTGCTGCATTTGTGTAACCATGACGCTCCTCCAACCAATGAGAGAGTCAAGGGAGGGAGGACAGAGTTGCTATGGTTACCGTCACAGGGAGAACAAGGAAAGTGGTGCTGTGTCTCGCTTTTCAGGGATGTTGTAGGTCTGTGTCTGTTGATTGCTGGTGGGTTCATACATACACATGTGCGCGCACGTGTGTGTGCGTTGTGCGTACTTTTAAGGATGTAGTCTTTATTAAAAATAAAAGTGGGATGGAACAGCAAGCAGTCTCGATGCTGTAGACACTAGTGTCGTCTGGGTTTAATATGTTTTATTTGTTTATTCAACAGGGAAAATGCATAATAATGCAAAAATTCTGTTGGGCAGAGATAGCTATTGACACACAGTGTAATGTATAAAGTTCTTCTTCTTCTTCTTCTTCTTCTTCTTCTTCTTCTTCTTCTTCTTCTTCTTCTTCTTCCTTTTCTTCGTCTTCTTCTTCTTCCTATTATTATTATTATTGCAGTGGTAGGTTAAAAAATAGCAACATAAGACACAACAACACAACTGAACACCTCAGCTGATAACCTATCTGTCAAGGGATAATGGCCGATGCTCTCAGGGATTGCTGCATCTCAGGAACAGAGAATAACAACATCCGAGCTACACCACAACAAGCAAAATCCCTGGGAACATTCAGCTGTGACACCATCAATGTCACAGCACTCATATCCCTCTATATCACAGCTCTAATCACACATAAAAACAGGTATTAGGGGTTTAAATGCAGCACAGTTTTTAAAGAATAAGGACAAATGGATGAGTTGCATTGCACTGAGGATATCTAGTGTAGGCCCCATTCTTTGATTTGTGTTGTTATTAGATGACATTGGAGTCGTACGGCCCAGAAGCATAAACTAACAAAGCAACAAAAAGATCTGGGAGAGTTCAGTAGCTTCAGTCTCATTGGAATTAATGACATGTTTCCTATTTCAGTGCAGTACAAGTGGATGTATGCATCAAATTTGCAACTTCTGAGAATAATTAGGCACTGCCATCTTTTAATAATCTCTGCAGTTTGAAATTGCCAGGCAATTACTCTCTATCTAGAATGATGTCTAAAACTGCTAACTGCAAAACAGTAATTACCAAGTCGGTTCACTTGCGACAGTGGACGTGCCCTTCTGTGATGCTATTGTTTTCATATAGTGTAGATAATTAAGTCTATTCGACAAGGGTACAAATACAGTTTTAGTTTAACACAATCTATTGTTGTACAATTTAGGCCTCCAGTGCATATAAATTAAAGCTGGCTCAACAAATAGTTCCAGGATTTCAGTAGGTTGGGATTAGTCAGTTATCATTACACCATATAACATCTTTATACTGTTTGTGTTTGTGTGTCCAGTCTATGGCCGCGCCCCTATCCCGATGGCAGTAGTCCGCAGGGAGCTGTCATGTGAGTCCTACTCCATCGAACTACGCTGCCCAGGCACAGATGTCATCATGATTGAAAGTGCCAACTACGGCCGCACTGATGACAAGATCTGCGACTCGGACCCGGCCCAGATGGAGAACACACGGTGCTACCTGCCTGATGCATACAAGATCATGTCACTCAGGTCAGTCTGTGTGTTTTGAATGAATGAATGAATGAATGAGGTGAAAAGCACAAACACACGTGAGAGCGTGAACCCTTTGCCCGAGGCTTCGATAGACCTCCTGTGCAGAACAGTTCACATTTTCTGAGGACTGTAGAACAAAATTGGACAACTCCAGTTAATCTAATTAATTCTGTTCGATGCTTTGTTAATTACATTCGTCCCATGGTATGCTTTGGCGCAAATGTGCAAGACTGACTCATGGCACAAAGACAGAGCCAAAACAGGATCTCTTTGAATTGCTTTACTAACTTCCCTCAGTCCTAGTGATCCTACTGTAGGTAGAGTAGGTGCAGAATGTGTCGTGATCAAGTATCTGTGTTAGGTTTTGAATTACCTACATGTTAATTCACTTTCACAACAAACAAGTGTAAAGAAGTAAGGAAAAGAAAAAGGTAGATAGAATAGAACAGAATAGAATAGAACAGAATAGAATAGAATAGAATAGAGCATACTTTCCTTGGAAAAGATTCAACATGGGAAATGGTGTTACCCATGGGGAACACCCAAATCAATTCTGCTGCTCACAGGCCATGTACATGTGGCACAGTGTTATAAAGCTGGAGAGTCTTATCAGAAATAACCCAGGTAACACTTCTCCTACACACCTCCCCAGTGTGACTACTTCCTGTGTTGACAATGTTGTCATTAGCACAGTAGCTGAAATCTGGTGAAGTGCTCAATGAAGTTCGTTAATCAAGATTACAGCGATACTTTTTTCATTTTGCCCAATATTATAACAATCATGTACTAGAAAGAAGTAAATCTCTGAAATGGGTTAGGTTTAATTAGCCAACCATGGCTTGACTGCAACTCATGTTTGGAAGAAGTAGCAGGGTCAAAGGGGTTGAAGCAGACAATTCTGAATCTTCAGTTTAGTTTAGGGTTGTAAATACTAGTATTTGTAAGTGAAATGCAGAATGGTAATATCTCACTTAACCAACATTTTTTTAAGCATCACTAATGTGGGAAGTATTAGTGATGATAATTTTTTTTCTTCACTTTTTCCCTTTGTAAGAAAACCACACGACACACGCACTTATTTCTATATGTTGTTATGGAGTAATTACAGTTTTTGTCATGATTAATATTTTTTTAGTCGACAAAGGTCAAGAACCAGTCCCTCTGGTACCAGTGCTAAGTACAGAGAAGTGGTGTGTAGTTTTTTGGTCTTTTGTTGTGATCTTTGTTGTGGTCCCTACAATCTACAGTACCAACTCCTTGCATTAAACAGGTACCATGGTGCACACTGGAAAATAACAGCCGGATGAAAAAAGCACTAGGCGAAAAGCAATGCCCTCTGTAATGACAATGTCTGGATATAAATATTTCATTAATGTCACCATTATTATCTACATTTTTCTGATCACATGTTACTGTGACTTTGAGTGCTCTCTTCTGCTGTGCCATTATTTTTTCTCTCATCATCATCTTTTGTTCAATATTGCTGTCATCTTTATCTTTTCCACTCCTTCTGTTTCTCTATCCAACCACCTGTCCATTTCATGTGGTGGTGCTCTGATTGTGATTGCTTTGGCCTGGCTTGGTCTCTCCACTCGCTCTGGCAGCTGCAGTTTGTGTGGCTACTCTCCTACAGCCCTTTCCATCCATAATTTATACACAGGCACACACAGACACACACAGCATGTACCACACACAGCATACACTGCCCAGGGGCTACACCAGACTTTAAGCTCCAATTAGCAGAGCCAGAGGCCAAACTTAATCTTGAGGGATCCTCTATGGAGGTGACTCAGACCGGAAACAACTGTTTATCACATATATTTTCAGTAAGTGTGTGTGTATGTGTGTGTTGCATAAGACTGTGAGTGAGCCTGTTGTGTGTGTGTGTGTGTGTGTGTGTGTGTGTGTGTGTGTGTACGCACACAATACTGTATGTGCACAGACCCA
>OOFC01048423.1:0-10925 GCA_900323345.1 Pseudochromis fuscus
TGCCTCTGGTCTGCGCGCAAAATCAGCCCATCCATGTTCCACACACACACGCGCACGTTCACACCACCCCCACGGCACGCGGCCATATATAATCCACCAGACCCCCGTGCTTTCTCACCCCAGCGTTATTTCAGACTGACTCTCTGATAATGAGAATAAGACTGAAGACTCCTCCCTTACAGCCCACACATTTACTTTAGTTAACCTTTTTTCGATGCTTTTAATCCTGAGTGGGCTGCCAGTGGGTTTTAGTTTCCTGGCCTAATTATGAGTTTTTTTGACAAGTGAGTCTTAAAGGTTAATCTTGTAGGTGTGACAATTGTGAAGCTATACATGTTCATTTGTAGGTATCCTTTGAATAACTGGAGCTGAAACAATCAGCAGATGAATCCATTAGTTGATCAACAGAAAATAATTCCACTTTATTGATTGTGAATATTTAACTGAATACTTTGAGGATGTGGACTCTGGGAGGATTCAGTCTTCTGATATTTTATGGATAAAACTTTAATTAAGTCAGAATATTAATCACCCATTGGAGCCAAATGTGTCAAGTGTTAGCACATCCTGTCACATTCTGGGATTTATTTATTCTTGTAATCCCAGCAGCACATTAGCTGTTGCTGGGATTAAACGTGTGACCTTTTGGTTTCCAGACTTGTGCTTGTGAAATTGATGTGGCCACCCAGCTCCCTGCTCGCTCTGTGCATTTCACTGGAGCTGTCGGCTGCGGCTTTATTTTTGTTGTTGTTGTTTTTTTCTCCTCTTGTGAAAAAAATTAATTCTCAAAATGTAAAAGAAGAAAAATGCCTGTGTCAGGCCTGCTTTGAATAAGAGGTGACCCCCGTGCTTTTTTGCCTGCAGCGCTCTAACAGCCTCTGATAGCTCACACACACACACACACACACACACCCCGACTGAGTAAACCCACAGTGATGTAAGCCTCAGTTTTTAAAGCCTTGATTTTAATGATGTTCATTAGGATTTTGATTACACTGAATGTGTGATAACTCTCGGCACTGTGTTAAGTGTGTCTGATATGTCGGCTCAGACTGTGAGTGACAAGAATTAAGTAGGAGGAAGCAAGAAGTGTGAATCATAGTGGAGATGTTGCCACGGGGCCCCACTCCAGTGTCCTTGAAAGAAAGAAAGCACATATTGATATGCCAGTTTTGCCTCTGGGTTATTAAGCTCTGGGCGCTACTGTATAGAAATTGCTTTTCTATATCATTGGGATGATGAACTAAATGCAAATTAATCTTTCATGCTCAATTTATTATCCAATAAACACACCATGAATTAGAATTTGAATAGTGGCCCTACAGAGGGGAGGCCCCCACAATTGCCTGTTACCTTTCTGTAAACCGCTTTTGTCTCGTTAAAAATGAATCCACCAGGGTTGGAGGGCACATAAGTCGCTCTATTCAGGGCGTTTATCTGCAGGCATTTCTTGTTCTATAAAAGCAGGAGCAGTTTAACAGTCATTCGCCACCCGGAGGGATACCTCAAAGTGCGGCCTCATTGGGGAAACACGGCACGGCGCTGGTCCTGAGGGTCAGCAGTTACGAGTCCGCGCTGGCATCCAGGACACGTCAGGTTGATGGACTTTGCTTTGGATATCTGCATTACACCGATTGCGACTTGCTTTTCATGAGTGTGCACTTTACATGCTCGTTGCACCGTGGATCATGTTCCTGCATGCCTGGAATACCATTTATGGGTCTCTTAAAATTCAGTCCTCTGCTAGAAACGCAATTAACTTCAATATTGCTATAAATACATGACAGGCCCGGTCTGAAAGCCAGAGAGCAGGCAGAGGCAGTGAACGCCCACTCGCCCTCCTTACTCCACACCCCCCCCTTCCCCTCTTTTCCCAATCATCCCAGGCCTAAAAAAAAAAAAAAAAACCCCTCCCCCCACCACAACCCTGCTGCATAGTGAAATGTGGTCAATTTGAATGATCAACAGAAGACAGTCTGGGAGGCAATGACTGTCACAGAGAATATTAGCCCACAATGAGCCGCACCAATAAAAAATCTGTGTGTCTGTAATAGTTGGAGTGCTCATTCTCTCCCCAGTGTGTTTTCTGTAGCTTCCCCTTGGCACAGATAGAAACCAGAGAAATGAGAGTGCTCCGTCTTTGCTGTGCTAGCCTCTACCGGGCAAGGTTGTGGCGTGCTACACTAAGCTGCGTGGTTCTGTGCTTCGCTCTGTGTCATTAGCTGAAACACAGCTGCTGTTGCATCTGATGCCGTAAGCACTCGGCTCATCTCATCGGTTCTCAGCCACTGGTTTTCCACTTCAGAATCACTGCGCTTCGGAGGGCTATAATCTCACTGACATAATGGCATCCACTCCAATCAATAGCCAAATGGCACCGCGAATCAATAGCTACCATACTGTACAATAACGTGGCCTGGGAGTGGCAGAGGGTGGGGGTGGGTGGGGGTGAGGCAGCCTGCAGCCATCACATGTTTAACCCTGGAAACTCTTTGAAAATATACTTCTTAATTATGGATCAAAAATACCAACCTTGTTAACGGGCCATGTTTTATGGATTGCTGCATGATCTATGCTAATGTAAGCGCAGCAGTTGGGAGGAAAAAAAAACTGGCATCACTTCCCATGCTTGCTTGCCACACTCAGTCTCTAATCACCACACAGCCAAAAACATAACATGTATAAGTTTGCATAGTTAACAGAGTAAAACTTCTCAATAAATAACCGTGGTTGGTCACAGTTTGAATCTCTCTGGACTTTCTGGATAACTTCTCCTTGACACACTTCTAAGTGTTCACACATTAAGCCCATTCAATTAACAATTTGTTGGCTTTCCCCCCCGAGGAGCCAGAAAATTCATTGGGTTTGTAAGTGTTAATCAAGCTTCGGTCCAAACCCAGCTTCAAGGACTCTGAGATATTTTATACGTAACAAGTCAGCGGCAAAAAAAAAAAAAACCTTCATGCAGTTTTTATCTGAGAGAAAACAGCTAGAGTGTTTCTCGAATAAAGACCTTTAAATTATCCAGCTGTTTGAAATGTTTTGTCTGCGGCATCCTCAGAGACGATATTACGCACGGAGAACGGAGCATAAAGGTTTCAGCCAGAATACAAATTGCAAAGGTAACTAGGTAAGGGTCGCAGCTAGAGCTCGGGCTGCTGCTGCTTTCTCCAGCAGAGAGGCAAATTGGCCTGAATGGAAGTTAAGAAGTTTATCTTTCTGTCTGTACCACACTTTAATATGACAAGAAGCACTCCATGATTAGATCCAGCGTTAAAAAAAATCACTGCCATCCTAAATGGCACTTTCTCTGTCGGAGGGCAATTTGGCAATCTGCTCAGCATCTCATAAAGCCGGCTACGCTGGACGTTTATAAATCAAAGACTTCAAATCTGGGAGTGCTACTGGAGGAGGAAGCAAATGTGGCAGTGTGGATTTTGACCAATCACTGCCAGGTTTGAGGAAGTCGTGTTATGGCAGGGGTCACCAACCTTTTTAGCACCATGGACCGGTTTAATGTAGGCATTACTTTCATGGTGTGGCAGATAAACACAGCAAAAATAAAATAAAAAAAAAAACGTTTCCCCTTTGCAAAGAAGCTCTCCAAAGACGTTTTAAGCTAATTTTAGCTAGTAACGTATCTGATCACATGACCGAGACAAGCGTATAGACGTACTTTCTTAGTTTTGTTCATTTATATCAGGCGATTTATTAGTGTTTTCAGGTTTTCAAATACCTTTTGTTGTCGACAGTTTCAACGGATTTCTTCTTCGGGACGTCATCCCGATGTCGGGTGGTGACGTGCCAGTAACGGAAGAGATCCGGCGAAACTGTCGACAACGAAAGGTATTTGAAAACCTGAAAACACGAATAAATCGCCTGATATAAATGAACAAACCTAAGTTAGTCAAATTCAAGGCGAAATGAACTTGTTTACATTAAGCGTATTGACGTGTCAAGAGGCACAGACGAAAGTTAAGTCGTTTTTCAAAATAAAACGTCTTTCAGACTCGAATAAATACAATTGAAATTGTATATATTATCAATTCTTTCTGTGTGGCCCCCTAACAAATGCCTCATGGACCGGTACCGGGTCCCAGCCTGGTGGTTGGGGACTACTGTGTTATGGTATCGTAAAGTCCTGCATCATCTGCATGGTGGGTCTTTTTTTTTTTTTTTTTCACTTCAGAGGATTGTTGACTCGTAGCAGGAGCAGAATGCAAAGCTGCTTCTTGTCCAGAAATGTTTGGCATGTCATTACCACAAATGTCACCACGTTGCTAGCTGCCGGTGCTGCTGTTACCCACACACACACACATAAAGCACACCTACATATTTACAGCCACCCATATACCCACCCACATCCTCCGTGTACACACACACACACACACTAAAAAACCATGCTTTAAACAGCGCGTGGCTGTGCGGGTATATAGCGGTGAAATATTGGAGCCTTTGCAGCCCTCTAGGCATGCAGTTATCAGGGATACAGAGCTGATGGGAAATCAATCAGCTCAAGTGGAGTGGCCTGGCCTGTGGTGAAGAGAGTCTTGTCTCTTCCAGTTGCATGCTTTTATGTTTGCAGCTCACTGTTCAAACCAGTTAATCGAAGGAACATCTATGTATCTATGAAGTAGTTGTGAACCAAGTGTCCAATTTCAAGAGTAAAAACCACAGTTTGCATCCAATTACCCGCCACTTTAAGTTGCTGTATTTTACAAATACTAAGGTCATTGGGTCAGCCTCTGTAAAATGTTGTAATTATGTGAAATCTTTCCTATTTCATTTACTCTGAAAACTTTTCAATTTTAGTGTCTGTAAATTCAATTTTTGCAGCCTTGGGATGAAAGTCTTCTTCAAATAGCCAGGGTAAAAAGAAATAATAAAATAAAAAATGAGTGGGCCAGTGTTGAAGTCTACAGAGCCCAATGAGTCTCAAAAGCTGAGCACATAAATATCATCTTGCAGGACTTCAAGGGCCCCAATAGATCTAAAAAAAAAAAAAGTAGTCTGGATTAAATTTATTGAATCCAGATTACTCTGGAACCAGCCTGTAAAATATCCAATAAGAGTCACTTTCCTACCACGACGAAGCGCTGAGCGAAAACCATTGCTCTTGTTAATAAAAAGCCCTTGATTATATTTTTACAAGTTGAGTGTGTGGCGTCTACCGCAAACACTTGTGGTTGGTTTATTCTTATTATGTCTTCAGCTGCCAGCACCCCTGCAGCAGGAGGACATGGTGTGTGGAAAGCTTTTTGGGTTTAACTATTACATACATCACTATCACATTAGATGATCGTCTTCAGTGACGGTGCATTTTTCAAGTACCGTATTTTCCGGACTATAAGCTGCTACTTTTTTCCGACGCTTTGAACTTAAACACCGGTCTTTCTCATGTATCAGCGGCACGAAGCTCGTTTGCTTTTTACAAGCTAGCAAGCTCCGTGCCGCCGATACATGCGCATTAATTTTAATACTCAGAACTATTACGTTTAAAATACAGTCGCCGAAGCAGGAAGTTGTTGTAGGCATGTGCAGACGTCAATGTTGACTGGTCATTCTTTGATGTATATTTCTTAATTTTATTAACTTTTTAAACACGTTATAGCTGTTCTAATTCAGCGTTGTCTCAACTTAAAAGCTGCCTCTCAAATATAGGCTAGACCAGGAAACATAGTGTACCTGCAAAAATTTCACAATAAAAGCTTTATTGACGAATTAAGGGTGTCAGTGTACTTTAGTGTTTTGATCCCATCAAAATGTGGATCTTTACTGGAATATGACTACCGTATTTTCCGGACTATAAGCTGCTACTGTTTTCCGACGCTTTGAACCCTGCGGCTTAAACACCGGTGTGGCTCATGTATCCGCGGCACGAAGCTCGTTAGCTTTTTACAAGCTAGCAAGCTCCGTGCCACCGATACATTTAGCCTCAGACCCAGTCAGAGTGGACCACATGAAACTGTTCAAATAAATTCAATAGCGGCTTATAGACAGGTGCGCTCAATAGTCCAGAAAATACGGTATTTCTATGTATAGTATTTATCTATATCTAAACTCTGTGTGGCTCTATACCTGCACAGTAGAAGGGGAGCAATGCGGTGTGAAAACAAACAGATCTGTTACATCTCTATGTCAACCTCATATCTAATTCATGCACTTTATTGTAGCTCTGCAGCTGTGTATATGCTCTCTGAGGTGCACTGGCCGAAGCCAAATCACATACAAAAATGAACAGAACAAGGTAATGTACTGTAGCTGGAGGCTCTACAGGGTTTAAGTGTCCATAAACATTATATTATCCCACAGAGACTGTTTTCTTTATAATGATTTTAAGTAGGAATGTAAACCCATTTCCACATTTCCATGCAGCGTTCTCGGTGCCTTCATCGTGACGGGAAGTGTGTCTCTATGTATGTTGCTTTTTTTTTTTTCCAGACGCTCTTATAGAAAACAGCTTACAACCAGCGCAACCTTGCCGGCTTAAATGCCTGGACTGTCAGCATAACAAGGATCCACATTAATCTGTCAGCATGTGTGTTTGGCTGCGAATGCATTTGTGTACACACACACACGCACAGATACGACCATGCATAACGAGGGTCTCACAGCGGTGCTCCTGTCTCTGCTATCTAATGCTGTTAGACAGAGGAAATAAACCAGATTGCACGTTTTGCTGCTTCTTTGCATGTGTTGCCTTCTCATTTCCATCCTGCTGCAGTGTAAGTGTAAGTGTGCACACCTGTCCAGATGTGAGTGTGTGTGTGTTTGTGTGTATTTTTTCTAGTGTTTGTGAGAGTACAATCTGTGGATGTGGGAACTGACCGGAGCATATGTTTTGCTAGACGGTGTGTTACCTCAGTCTGTCCTTGGATGAGTGTGACTTTCAAGGTGTTTTTCAGCTGTGACACTGTGTGCATTAGTGGGTGAGAAGAGGGTGACCCACCAGTGACAGCGAGGTGTCAACTTAACAGTTGCCGTCCACACGAAGACGAAAACAATTTCCCCCTATATGTGTGCGTCCACACGAAGATGCCGAAAACGCTGTAGTCAATAAGCCAGGCCTGTATGTGGCGCTGTAACGCTGCCACAGAAACGCACCAAAACAGAGAAGACACGGAGCATGCGCATTAAACTCGTGAGAGGTAAAAACAACACACAACAACACACACTTGTAGCTCACAGTAGTTGTGCAGTTTGAGAAGATTTTGCTGTAAAAGCCAAAACAAGCCCAGTAGCTGCTGCAGCACTAACGCAATGCCGTCTTCCACCATTGTTGCTCTTTGGTTAAGGGAGAGGCGGGGCTACAGCGGCATCGTTTCAGGAGAATGTGTATTTGCCGTCCACACGGAGAAGCAGCAGGTGGCATCTTCAGACTTTCCCACTCTGGGACCTTGTCCACACGTCAAGGGGTTTTTGACAAACCGAATATCCTGCTCCCCCATCTTGAGAAAAAAAAAAACGTACATACACGCCACCTCATTTTTAGAGAAAAAAAAATTCATCCACACCGAGCTGCATAAGTGCGTTTTTAAGCACATTCATAAGCATGCCAGACCTTTAGGTGGCAGTAGTTCCCCTGAAATCCTATCCAATTAGATTAAGCTTCTGTCTCATGTCACTTCCACAAAATGTCAAGGTGGTGGAAAATAACCATCCTTCACGTCGTCCTTCGCCTGTGCTCTTGAATGTGGAGCAGTATCTGTAAAAACAAGCAAGAAAAAAACACCTGGACAAGAAACAGCACTAAAACTCTTGTGAGGGCGTCCATACTGTTTCCGAATGTAAACACAGGTCGCATGTGTGACGTAAGAACATATTTTATCACAGGCAGTGATGTTTCAAAACTGGTTGTTGACGTCCACATGACGCGTAAACAGAGTATTCGCAAATCTTCACTTTGGTCAGGTGTTGTTTAAAGAATCGTTTTTAATGACGTAAATCTGCGTTTTCGTGTGGATGACAAAACAAATCGTAGAAAAATATCTTTGCTTTGTGAGATACCTGCTACGTGTGGACAAGGCGTGATACCCTTCTCCATGTGGACGGGGCTTCAACATCACTAAAAGGCGAGGGAAATCACATGTATGGCATCATGGTATTTTGGTTTTGGTGTTTGTTTTACCACCAGTAAAAACTTGAGATGGGACAAGTTAAAAGAACAACAGCAGTGAGGATCATAACTTCTTCTTCACCGCCTTGTTGTCACTCGTGTGATGACACCACATCCTTCAGCTCATCTCCCAAACTGGAGCAGCACGAGGAAGGACCTGTGAGTTCGTTCAGGGAGCCAATTTGATTCTGCCTCTACACTCACATGGCAGCCTCCTCTCCCTGCAGCATATATTCAGTGCACTCTTTCAATCATGGTACTGTACTTAAGCTGTCAGTGATCTGCTCACTCTTTGCTGCACGCCCGCCGCCACACTGCTCACCTGAAACCTATACTGTCGCTCGGCACGACTGTTGCTGCCATTATATCTGCTCCTATAGCCTTTAAAAAGCCCCTTCATCGCCCATCATCCACCTGTAGGGTGCTGTAACGGGTTCTGCATCGACTGAGAATCCATCCCGCGGTAATTGGCTAACCGATATGGTTTTCATCGGGCAGCTACGATGTGCTATGACTGTGGTATTCACAAGATTTCCAAGTGAATTTATGGGAGTTTAGACGGTTTAACCACCGCTCTCAATCCATCAGGTGGTAGAGCGGGTCGTCTACGAATCGTAAGATCATGGTTTCAATCCCCGGCTTCTCCTGTCCACATGTTGAAGTGTCCTTGAGCAAGACATTGAATCCTAAGTGGTGGCTAGCACCTTGCATGGCAGCTCTGTGTGAGTTAGGAGCCTTGTAAAGTATATAAATGTACTCCATTTACCAAATACAGGAATATTCATGGGTGAATGGACGAAGCTAATATTGCCATGTTGGCTGTTTGGAGACCAAAAGTGACCATATTTGGATATGAAGGGACAAGTGAGTGGGTGGTCTCATTGGAGATCAGACCTGTTAATCAAACTAGCCCCGCCCCTTAATCTCTCTTTTTGAAGCCTAATATCACCTTAATCTTTTTTCGTTTTTTCAGATGACCATCAGATCACTAATAAGAGGAATTTAATTTAGCTAATGACATTGAAATGACTTGACAAATCTACTGAGGATGGTTGAAAATGACAATTTTTGAAGTCAACTGGAGCCAGAGTTTTTTTGGAGCCAATATCGAGTAGTCTTCAGTGATATTGCCCAATTTTACACTTTCAGATTGGCCTCATTTTCGAGGCCCGATTGTTTCGTCCATTTGTGTTTACAGTCTGTGTATTACCCCATCAGCTTACTATGATTATGTTGGTTTTTTAATGTAACTTGTAGGCTTAAAATTTGAAAAACAATCCAAATGTTAAACTAGATTTTACCACATTTTCCACTTCCCTTCTGGCGTGACTGACAGCGAGGTTCAGACCAGGGTCCCGAGGTGACGAGGAGCCTTCTGGTCGTCCCGTCTGTACGCTGCTGGTTAAGCAGCACGACCAATTGAGATCATCTGCAAAACAAGCTGATCTGAAAATCAGCCAGACGCAGCTTGCACATACATCGAGGGACTAGATGTGTCAGTCTGTTTTGGTTTTGGTGTAAAGCGTCGCCGGTTGTGTCGATGTCATCGAACGGGAATCCGTGCAGCTGCGTGCGTTTGTGTGTGTGTGTAAGCAATTATGTGTCACCATATCTCTGTTTGTACAGTTATATGCTGCTTAGTTATTATGCTGCGGTCCAAGCTGAATAAAGGGCTATACGTGCACATATGTGACAAATTTCACCCAGCTGGCAGCCATAAAAAAAATTATCATAATGGCCAGAGCATATTGTGCAGACAGTATCCTGCTGTTCTGTTTTCCTATTTGCTACTGGACAAAAAAAAAACTGAGTGAAGGTTGTATCAGCTGCAGCACTGTCCGAGCTGAATGCATCCAGCAGATACTAAGGGAAGTTGATGGGATCATCCTGTAACCATGCTTATTACACCAAGTTAAAACTGGTCCTGCACTGTTTGGACAACCTTTGTTGGAGCTGCTGTGCAGGTGTGATTGTGTATAATTACAGCTCGTGTGTTTTCTTGTAATTAAGTCGGGCCCACGGAGTCAGCACCCAAGCTAGTCAAGGCTTCATGTGCAGTGCTCCAAAACAGAGACTCTCATGATTTAATTACCACACAAACACACACATGCACACACACAGGAAGAAGCCAATGTCTCATACTCTCTCCCACAGCCCTCTTGCATTCCCCTCTCGTTTGTCACTTCCCGGCCTTTCCCAGCCTCTCTGCAAATTCACTGGCTTTGTGAGGTCCAGGAGCCCGGCCACCGTGGCAGGGAATTAACCCCGCCGTATTGGGCCACCTGACCCGTCTGTAGGACATTATTGCCTGCGTGTTGTGCGTTTCAGCCCAGCAACTGCAGTAACTATAGTGTGTATCATCATCGATACAGATCAAGCCTGACGACGAGGGGGGGAGAGGTCGCGCTCGCTCCTTCAGCCGGCGCTGGAGCCACGACTGGTGGACTGATTAGTCCACAGCGGCTGCTGGTAGCTGTTGCTGGGGGGAGAAATTCTGCTTGGTACGACTGTGACTGTCGCTCTGAAAGGCAGAAGCAGCTGCTGCTGTGTCACTGCCCCTGGGCTGTGGAGGGGGACTCTGGAGATACAGGGCTCCTCACCCCCCACCTCCCCCATCATCCTCCTCTCCCCCAGCCCTCTTTCTCCCTCCTCTATCTCTCCTCACTTCACCTCCCTCTCCCTCTCTCTTCCTTCTTTCTTTCTCAGCAGCACTTAAACACCAGCACCAACAGGCAGTAGATAATGCAAGGACACACACACACACACACACACATGCAACTTTTATTTTGAAAACCACTCCATGCGGAAG